>CAUYRH010036416.1:0-24537 GCA_963574655.1 Perodicticus potto | reverse complement strand
TCAAGCTGTCACCCTGGAGAGAGAGTGCCGTGGCATCACAGCTCACAGCAACCTCCAATTCCTGGGCTTAAGTGAGTCTCCTGCCTCCGCCTCCCAAGTAGCTGGGACTACAGGCGCCCACCACAACGCCCGGCCATTTTTTGGTTGCAGCTGTCATTGTTGTTTGGCGGGTCTGGGCTGGATTCGAACCCGCCAGCTCAGGTGTTCAACATGGCTGGCACCTTAGCCCGTTGAGCCACAGGCGCTGAGCCATTTTTTCCAAATCTTGAAAGTATGATGTTGGTATCTTAATAGGGATGGCATTAAATAGGTAGTAAAAAAAAAATTTGAGACAGACAGACGGACTCTCACTCTGTTACCCTGAGTAGAGTGCCATGGTATCATCATAATTCACCGCAACCTCAAAATCCTGGACTCAAGCGATCCTCTTGCCTTAGCCTCCTGAGTAGCTGGGATTACAGACAACCACTACAGCGCCTGGCCAGTTTTTCTTTTTTTTTTTTTATTGTTGGGGATTCATTGAGGGTACAAAGACCAGGTTACAGTGATTACATTTGTTAGGTAAAGTCCCTGTTATAATTGTGTCCTGCCCCCAAAAGGTGTGTCACACACCGTGACCCCCCGGCCCCCTTGGCCAGTTTTTCTATTTTTAGTACAGAAAAGTTTTACCCTTGCTCATTCTGGTCTCAAACTCCTGAGCTCAGGCAGGAGGCCACCTTGGCCTTCCAGAGTGCTAGGATTACAGGTGTGAGCCACTGCACCCAGCCCAGAGTATTTTTTTGGTTTTTTTTTTTTTGAGAGAGAGAGAGTCTCATTATGTTGTCCTGGGTAGAGTACCGTGGCATCACAGCTCATAGCAACCTCCAGCTCTTGGGCTTAAGCAATTCTCTTGCCTCAGCCTACCAAGTAGGCTGGGACTACAGATACCTGCCATAACGCCGGCTATTTTTTGTTGTAGTTGTCATTGTTGTGTAGCAGGCCCAGGCCAGGTTCAAACCTGCCACCCTCAGTGTATGTGGCTGGCGCCGTAATCACTGTGCTATGGGCACCGAGCCCAGAGTTTTCTTATATGTGTTTTATATAGTACTGTTCAGAGCTTTTAGCTGTGCTTAGTGGGCGAAATGGAGAGAGGTGCATTAATTCATCTTGTCCCAGAACCAGAAGTGCAGCCTTTTTTGGTAAAAGACCACTCTGGTGGTTGCGTGGAGAAATGACTATCGAGGGTTACAGCAACAAAAACCTGGAGGTTTCAAGAAACTAGGAGGGAGGGCCCTACCCCATGGCCCTAGAGTCCCCAGCTGTTTAGTCCCATAGCCTCTGCTCAGCATGTTAGAGCCACTCCCAGCAATGTGGCAGGAAGCAGACCTGTACCTGTCATGCTCCTCTGGCTCCAGAAAAAGGCCAGGATCAGGGTGGCTGCCCACACTGAGCACTTGAAACTCAGGGTAACAGGGACTTTCTTAAACATGGTTCACTGTCACACCCTGTTTCCTTTCTGTTACAGGAGCAAATCCAGCCACAGACCTGAGAGGGGCAGGCTTCCTTGCCCTCCTGCATCTGCTCTACCTGGTGATGGACTCAAAGACCTTGATGATGGCACATGAGATTTTACGCTTGTCTCGCCACCATATCCAGGTGGGGCTTTGGTGAGAAGCAGAGAGGTCTGGGGAGGGGGAGCTAGGACCTGTGCCACCAGGAGGGCCTCACAAATGGATCTATCTCATGGTGAGGGCTCTTAGGATAGCTGAGGCAAACCAGGCATTGCCTCACCTGTCAGTCTGGCCTGTGTTACAGTCTGAGCTGCACAACTCCTGAGCTATGTGTCTCAAGCAAGTCCTTAACATCTCAGAGCCTCGGTTTTCTCATCAAAGATTGGAAATCACAGGATCTGTAGCTAGCTCACTGGGAAAATAAAACAAGATAATGTACAAAAGCACTGAGCACAGCTGCGATGTTGCTGGTTTTTGTTGTTTTTTTTTTGTAGAGACAGTGTCTCACTTTTATCGCCCTTGGTAGAGTGCTGTGACATCACACAGCTCACAACAACCTCCAACTCCTGGGCTTAAGCGATTCTCTTGCCTCAGCCTCCCAAGTAGCTGGGACTACAGGCACCCGCCACAACGCCCAGCTATTTTTCTGTTTTTTGCGGTTCGGCCGAGGCTGGGTTTGAACCCGCCACGTTCGGTATATGGCGCTGGCACCCTACACGATGAGCCACAGGCGCCGCCCAGGATGTTGCTGTTTTAATTCTCTGCTCTCCATGAGGAAATCCCTTGCTCAGGATTAGTAGTTGCTCTTGACCCTGTCGGAAGAGAGTTAGCTTCATATGCCCAAGAAGAGAACAGTTACCTCCATGGGTCAGCTGACTCCGTGACTTACTGAATGGCTAGAAGTGGCTTCTTTCAGTACATCCTGGTCTCTGTCCAGACCTACGTCCTGAGGTTGAGTTTCACAGTTATCCCAAGTAGTAAAAGGTGGTAATTCCTTCATTTTAGATAATAAATTTGAGCTGTTTCCTGCCATCTGTCCATCCCAGATCCATGGGTCCTGGGATTTCATTCATTCACTGAACAAAGGGATTTATTTAGCATCCCTGGTGTTAGTTATTTTTCTTGGTGCTTGGGTCACATCAGTGGACAAATCAGGCAAAGATTTTTCCAGCAGAGATGACAAGGCAACAGGCTTAATTCATAAATAAATCATAGAGTTTGTTAGAAGGTGATAATGCTAAAGAAAAAGGACAAGTAGGGTAGGGTTAGGGGAATAGGGGCAAGGGCAATAGCATTTTATAGGGTGGTCAGGGTGGCTCTTATGTGAGGGTGGGACTTAAACAAAGCCGTGGGCATGTTCCCCCCAGCTGACATCTGGGGGAAGAACATTCCAGGCAGAAGGAGCAACTAGAGCAAAGGTCCGAAGAAAGAAGCATGTCTGGCATGTTCAGGGCACAGCAGGGAAGCCAGCTGGAGAGGAAGGAACACAGGGAGAGCAGTAGGAGAGACAGTCACGGGGGTAGTGGGCTGGGGCATAGAGCTTTATAGGCCATGAGAAGGACTTTAGGCTTTACCCTGGGTAAAATGAGCCATCCCAGGGTTTTGAGCAGCAGAACAACACGATCTTACCAGCTGCTAGGTTAAGAATTTTCCAGTAAGGGCTTTTATAATAATCCAAGCTAGACATGATGGTGGTTTGCACCAGGGTATTTTCAAAGGAGGTGATGTAAAGTAGTCGGATCTGGATATAGAATCTCAAGCATGTTCTTCCAATGGATTTGGTAGGAGTTTAAGAAAAAGAAAGGCCTGGGCGGCGCGGCACCTGTGGCTCAAAGGACTAGAGCACTGGCCTCATATGCCGGAGGTGGCGGGTTTAAACCCATCCCCGGCCAAAAACTGCAAAAAAAAAGAAAGGCATCGATGATTTTTCAGTCCAAGCAACTGTGAAGATAGATGTAGAGTTGCCATCAACTGAAATGGAAAAGAATGAGCAAGTTGTGAGTTTCGTTTTAAATATGTATTTTAAGAGGTCTATCAGCCTTCTAAGTGGAAATGCCAATAGGCAGTTGGATATAGAGAGAAAGGCCTGGGTTAGAGATTAAAATTGAGGAAGTGTTAGTATATACATTAGTGGCTCTAAAGGTGCTTTCCCCAGGCCAGTATCATCTACAGGCCCTTGGAACTTGTCACACATGGAAATTCCAGACTCTTCCCTCAGATCTCATGAATCAGAAATCTGTGTTTTAACAAGCCCTCCAGGGGATTCTGAGGACCACTGCTGTGGATCATATTGAAAGTTCTGAAACTTTTTTTTTCTTTTTTTTTTTTTTGAGACAGAGCCTCAAGCTGTCACCCTAGATAGAGTGCTGTGGCATCACAGCTCACAGCAACCTCCAATTCCTGAGCTCAAGCGAGTCTCCTACCTCTGCCTCCCAAGTAGCTGGGACTACAGGCGCCCGCCACAACGCCCGGCCATTTTCTGGTTGCAGCCACCATTGTTGTTTGGCGGCCTGGGCTGGATTCGAACCCGCCAGCTCAGGTGTACGTGGCTGGCGCCCTAGCCCGTTGAGCCACAGGCGCTGAGCCATGGAAGTACTTCTAAGGTTTGAAAACAAAACTCCACCACCAGCTCTCATGCACCTTGAAAAAACAGAGTTTTCCAGGAGGCAGCCTGTGTGGTCAGAAGAACCTCTTGGGAACACAGCCCTGCCAACAGGTGTCCCATTCTTTCCTAAGGAGAGAGCTGAAGTTTCAGGTGCCCATGGAATATCCTACTAAGGCAGCAGTTCTCCACCTGTGGGTTGCAACCCACAGGAACTGTATTAAAGGGCTGTGGCATTAGGAAGGTTGAGAACCACTGTACTAAGGGGAATTAGCCAAAAACTACAAATGTCTGGGGACTCCCAGACTGCCATCCAGCCCAGTGGTGTGGCCTGGGCTGCAGCAGTCTCACAGGGAGAGGCAGGGAGTGTTGGGCTCATTACTGGCGGACAAGAGAGCACTTGATAATAAAGTTCACTCATGGACAGTAATTCATATAGCTTTCCAAGCAGTGTGCACTCGTCACTTTACTCCATCCACACCACAGTCCTGTGGTAGAGGTGGGGCAGAGGCGACCCTTTCAGTCTCTTCTTCCAACAGACGAATGCGTAGATGACACAGGCAAAGTGTTCCGCACAAAGCTGAGGCTTGTATGTGGGTAGTGGGGCCTGGGGCCCATGTCTCCTGACAGCTGGCCTGGCCGTGGGCTCTTACAGCAGTGATTCTCAGCCAGAGGAACACTTCTGAGGCACCTAGGGGTGGGGGTTCAGATGCCCAGGCCCCTCCCAGGAGCTGCAGGGCCTGAATCTTCAGGGGCGGGGCCAGGCCAGCAGCAGCTATGAAAGATGCTCTTTCTGTTTCAGCATTCAAAGGGGTTTAAGCCCAAATGTGAGCATGAGGAAAAATGGGATTTTAAATGGAAGCACAAAAATGTCCAGGTCTGATTGCCTTTGCTTTCTTTTAGTCAGTTCCCTAAACACAGCCTCAATGCAGTATTTGAGCTCAAAGCAATGCTTTTAAGTCCAAAGGAAGTACTGATAGAAAGGAGACATTTAGATCTAGATCTAGAATCCAGTTTCCACTGCCTTTTTTTTCGAGTCAGAGTCTCAAGCTGTTGCCCTGGGTAGAGTGCATGCCATCAGAGCTCACAGCAACCTCCAACTCGGGCTCAAGTGATCCTCTTGCCCTAGTTTTTCTAGTTTTAGTAGAGACAGGGTCTCACTTTTGCTCAGGCTGGTCTTGAACTCATAAGCTCCAGCTATCCACCCTCCTCAGCCTCCCAGAGTTCTAGGATTACAGACATGAGCCACTGCGCTGGCCTTTTTTTTCTTTCTTTTGAGACAGTCTCACTCTGATGCTCAGGCTAGAGTACTGTGGTGTCATAGCTCACAGCAATCTCAAATTGCTGAGATCAAGCAATCCTCTCATCTTAGCCTCCCAGAGTGCTGGGATTACAGTTATGAGCGACTGCACTGGCCCAGTTTTCCACTGCTTTTTTTTTTTTTTTTGCAGTTTTTGGCCGGGGCTGGGTCTGAACCCGCCACCTCCGGCATATGGGACCCTACTCCTTTGAGCCACAGGCAACGCCCTTCCACTGCTTTTTATTAGTAGACATTATAAGAATGTTCCTGAGAGTAAGTGAACACTAGGTTTCTGTTACTATCATATTCTTCTTTCCATATCTATTTTTAAATATGAAGTCAATATCACATCTTGATATCATGTAAGCATATATGGTAATTAAATAGGCAATACGGATTTCTACTTGAAGGTGTGTAAATGCATTGCTGCCGACCTCTGCTAACCCATGGTGATGCGTGGATTATAATAATGAATAGTCGCTGTGCCTAGTATTTTGCTTATGTGACCTTAATGCTCATGGCTCTATGTGAGATGGGTAGTGGGATAAAATGTAAACTGTTGACAATAAAATCTATCTCTCAGGATCGGCCCCTTTGCCTCAGCGCTAGGGCGCCAGCCACATACACCAGAGCTGACAGGTTCAAACCCAGCCCAGGGCTGCCAAACAACGACAACTACAACCAAAAATAGCTGGTGTTGTGGTGGGCGCCTGTAGTCCCAGCTACTTGGAGGCTGAGGCAAAAGAATTGCTTAAGCCCAAGAGTTTGTGGTTGCTGTGAACTGTGACACCACGGCCCTCTACTGATGGCAACAGAGTGAAACTCTGTCTCAGACAAAAAAATCTATCTCTCAAGAGTTTTTATAATGATGAGTGTCTTGAATCCATTAGTGTGGCACTAATGCTTGGTTCCCAAAACTACTTCCAGGCGTGATGTCACACTCAGAGGGTTCACAGGACTTATCAGAGCTCTAAGTACAACTGTTGTACATAGAGCTCTGATATACTGCAGTAGAAGCAAGATTAGCAAAGGGAGCAGTGCATGGGAAAAAGTGCACAGGAAACCAGGCGCTGGTCTCCCAGTGGAATCACACAGGACACACTTCATTGCTCCAGTGTCAAGTTGTATGTCAAGTTGTGTAAAATGTTGCCAATTGGGTAAGCTCATTAGAGACGCCACACCCAGGGTTTTCACTGGGGTCTGGTTATGTAGGCACCATCTGCCTAGCACATACCATAATTCCAGAGCCACAGAAGGAAAGCAGGTGTTCAGCACGAACCAGTCAGCCATCCTATCAGTTAGGGAATGGTGGGAACCATCTCAACATCCACGTTGTCAGATGCCAGCCAAGGGCCAACCTCGTAGGCAGGACTTTCTGAGGAGGGTAGTCTCAGGCCTGCCACAATAACTGGCTTCTGCACAGTACTCAGTTTGTTTCCTTTTTGATTTTGAGAGATAGGAAGGCTGAATCTTGCAGAAGTGAGTGGCCTTTTCAAGGGCACACAGCTAACGGGTAGCCAGGCCTAAATCTGTCATCCATGGAAGACCCTGAGAAAAATCTCTGTGGAGCCAGAGGACCTTCTGGAGTCCAGCCCTGTCCAGAGTAACTTTCCTTGGTGATGGAATGTTCTAGACACTGGAAATGCACTGTCCGATACAATAGCTACTGAACTCACATGACTACTGAGCCTTGAAATGTGGCTGGTCCCACCAAATAAGTGAATTTTAAATTTTATGTATTTTTTAATTCATTGAAAGTGAAGTAGGCCTGGCACAGTGGCTCATGCCTGTAACAGCAGCACTTTCAGAGGCTAAGGTGAAAGGATATAGGAGGCCAAGAATTCAAGACTAGCCTGGGGAACATAGTGAGACCTCATCTGTACAAAAAGTAGACAAATCAGCTGGGCTTGGTGCCTACATGTAATCTGAGCTACTCAGGAGGCTAACATAAGAGGATCACTTGAGCCCAGGAATTTGAGGTTTTACTGTGAGCAGTGATTGTAGTCCTGTGCTCCAGCATAGAAGACAGAGTAAGGCCCTGTCTCTAATAAATAAATAGATAAAATTTAAATAGCTACATGTAACTAGTGTCTGCTATCCTGACAGTGTAGTTCTGTGCTATAATACACTGTATTTTTCCTCTTACGGAGAGCAGGTAGAATAAATAGACTTTTGGGGGGCTCTTATTCTGTGCTAAGGAAGGCACTGGTCTACGTGTCTCTGTCAGTGGATGTGTTTGTATGTGTGCAATGGGGAAAATAACACGTCATGTCTGCAAATTCCCTGTAAAAAGCCCCTTTCCATTTAGAAGTTATGCTTGCTTGGTTTCATTGTTGTTAAAGAAAAGAAAGAACTTGCCCCTCCTAATGCACTAACGTGGACCCTGCAGAGGATTCTGGGCCTGTCGTGGTGAAGCAGCCCCACAGCACTCAGCGGCTGCCTCTGGGGAGCTGGGCCTGCACGGCCAGTTCTCGGGTAGGGTGTGGAGCGGTGGGTGTGCCTAGGTCAGGGCTGACCGTCCACCTTCTTGCATCTTCTCCGTTTTTGGATGAGGTGCTCTGAGCAGCCTCAAGAAGACAGAGGAGACTTCAAGACCTATAGAATCAGAGAATTGATTCTCTATGTTCACCCTAGTCCCCGGGGTGAGGGGTGCCACCATTGCAGCTCAGCGGTGGGTCCAGGGAAGGCCCAGGAGAGCCAGTGTGTTGGGATGAGGAGGCTGGAGGAGCAGCGCAGTGGTGGTGCATACAGCCCCGGAGCCAAGAACCTCATTTGGCATCCTGGTTTCCACGCTCTAGGAAAGTTACTGAAGGTCACTGAACCTTAGTTCCTCATCTGTACTATGGGAAGATTCCTGGAAAATTAAGATAAATTAACATTGGCTGATGACAAAAAACACACAAGGTGGGCGGCGCCTGTGGCTCAAAGGAGTAGGGCACCGGCCCCATATGCCAGAGGTGGTGCGTTCAAACCTGGCCCCCGCCAAAAACTGCAAAAAAACAAAAATATACAAGGTGAGAGCTGGCTTTGGCACTGACCAGGTGCCCCTTCATTCCAGCAATTCCCTTTCTGTTTGATGTCAGTGAACATCACCAGAATTGCCATCCAGGCCTTGAGAGAGGAGTGTCTGTCTAGGTAAGTCCCCAGCTGCTAGCTGGTCAGGTGAGCCTGGTTGGTTCTCACCCCTGCCTCGTTCACTACACTGCTCCTCCCCTGCTGACTCCTAGAGGGCCTGGGCAAAGTCCCCACACTCCTGCCTCCCTGCACTTCTCCTCCCTACCCCCAACTGCAGATGCAAGGCTGCCTGGGGCATGGTGGGGGCATCCTGGCTTTGAGCTGGCTTCCCTGGGGGAAGGGGAAGGGAGGGCAGGAGGGAACCCAGGTGTCAGCCCTGGTCATTCGCTGAGCAGATCACCTCCTTTGTCCCATAGGGAGTGTAATCGGCAGCAGAAGGTCATCCCGGTAGTGAACAGCTTCTATGCAGCCACTTTCCTCCACCTTGCACACGTCTGGAGGACAGAGCAGAAGACCATCTCTGACTCGGGCTTTGTGCTCAAAGGTGTGCTCTTCCTTCCTGGGAGGCCAAGCATCCTGTATACCAGTGTGCCAGGTTCAGAACCCCAGGGTGGCCGCGAGACTGGTTTTGGGCATAGTTGCCCCCACCCTCATCCAAATTCTCTCAAATCCCAGCTTGCACAGGTCTTCCTAAGCTTACCCTCTGGAACCTGCTAGTTCTCCTTTCTGGACCACCTCTCCTCTCTCTCTCTCTTTTTTTTTGAGACAGTCTCAAGCTGTCCCCCTGGGTAGAGTGCCATGTGATCACAGCTCACAGCAACCTCCAACTCTTGGGCTTAAGCGATTCTCTTGCCTTAGCCTCCCAAGTAGCTGGGACTACAGGAACCCACCACAATGCCCGGCTATTTTCTTTTGTTTGTTGCAATTGTCATTGTTTTTTGGCTGGCACTAGCCGGGTTCAAACCCACCAGCATCCATGTATGTGGCTGGTGCCCTACCCACTGAGCTATAGGCGCCACCCCACCTCTCCTCCCTTTCAGGTGGTGTTTTGTTTTGTTTTTGAGACAGAGTCTCAAGCTCTAGAATGTGTCATAGTTCACAGCAACCTCCAACTTGGGCTCAAGCGATCCTCTTGCCTCTGTTTTTCTATTGTTAGTAGAGAGGGCAACTCGCTTTTGCACAGGCTGGTCTTGAACTCATGAGCTCAAGCAATCCACCTGTCTCAGCCTCCCAGAGTGCTAGGATTACAGGCATGAGTCACCGTGCCCAGCCTCCCTTTCAGGTCTTACATCTCTCATGGGCACAGTTTCTGAATCCAAAATTGGAAGCTGGGTCAGCAGTTATCCTGGACCAGGTAGCATATCTCATTCCTTGGCCTCCACTCTGGTGATCTTTCCATGTTAGAATATTCCATCACCCTTCTCTCTATAGGATAGGGGTGGCATGTTCCCTAGAGCTGCTAGGCTTGAAGCCCTGATGATTCTGCCATCTAAAGACTCCTCAAGCCTTCTTTCTCCAATCCTCTCTGTTCCAGACTTGGAAATGTTAGCCAAGAAGAGCCCACGGCGGCTGCTTAAAACCCTGGAGACCTACTTGGCTGGAGTGTCAAAGGGACAGCCCTCCTTGTTGGGAGCACAAAAGCACTATGGGCCTCAAGCCCCTTACTCCAAGGACCTTACCTTTACAGGTGTCTGCGACCTGCAACCTCACTCATCCGAAAGCACATGGCTGATCTGACCGCCCTGAGACTGACTTAAGGGATGGGCTGCACCAGCTGAACTTAAACAGAGGTGCACAGCAAACTGTGTCAGGGTCACCCTGGCTGCACCACGCCCCTTCCTGTCTCAGCAGTAGGATGCAAGAATCCGACTGCTCCTGGGTCTGGTTGGAGAAAGCTAAGTGTCCTCACCTCACTGGCATGAGTCACTATTGTGGGTAGGCTTGCAGAGACCTGCAGACACCTGCAGACCTGTCTCCAGAGCAAGAAATATCTTGCCTTACTCTCAGCTGGGTGCAGTCTACAGGGTTGGCTTCCAGGCTATCTCAATGGGAATGAATGGATAATGATGTGGAACAGCCTACATGCCCATGTGGGAAGGAGATGCCCAGGTATAGGCAGCCAAAATTCTGACTCCAAACCAGCAGGGCATAGGGGCCAGGTGTCTGTGGTTAGGACTGGTTGGCGACAGCAGTGGCAGCAGCCAACGGGGTAGCATAACCTGGACCAAGCTGCCTGAGACCTCGGTTGCAGGGAGGGGATTCCTCTCCCCTAGTCCCTCCTCTACATTGCTTACTATCTAGAAATGGGCATTTGATTAGGCATGTCCCATGGCTGCCTCCCACAGGCTGGGACTCCCTCTTGTAGAGGCTGTGTGCATCCCTGGCCTGGTAGTAGGCAGGAGGAATTGCACACACATCAGCAGTTTTTGACTTAAAAGAATTGTTCTAGTTTATAGTCTCAAGTGTTCTCTTCCAAGACAAGTCTTGGCCCTTCGTATGGCCTGTTGTTCTGGAGCCTGGTTAGAGCCAGGCTTACCAGCAGGAAGAGGCCTAGTGTGTGGGTATGGGGGGTGTCCCATCCTGATCATGGGCTCAGGAGAAACAAGGCTGCCTGTGCCTTGGCCAGGCGCCTGCTTGGTTGCCAGGATACCCATCCTCACCTTGAATACACTTGTGAGCTCTAACCAGAGGAGGAATAGCCCTGGCACTTGTTGAGACTGACTGGTCTCAATATCTCAACTGGTCTCTCCTGCATTTGCTTCTAGGGAAGCTGGCACTCTTGTTCTCTTCTCAAAAAGGCCTGTAGGCCAGAGTTCCTGAGCTCGGAAGTGGGAGATAGGCAAGAGTTCACTGTGCCGCTTTCGGTCCTCTGGACTCCCTAAGTGCAGATACAGAACACAGTCTAGCCCCCGCAGGCCTGTCCAAGTCTGGCCCACTGTGGGGGTGGGGGGTTGTCACAGAGGAGGAGACAGCAGATAGCCACCCAGGCATGGAAGGGAGCTCCCGGACTGTGGTTTGCAGGATGCCTCAAGGGTGGGACTGGTACCAAACCCTGCAGTTTGCCTTGTGTCATCTCTGCCTGGCCTGAACTAATCTTCATTCCTGTTACTTTCCCCATCCTGGTCCTCAGCTGACCAGCAGGGATGGCAGGGAGGTTACTAGGCATGGTGGGGGTTAGAACACAGGAGAAAAGCTACAGCTGAGCCTCCACTTTGGGGTGTCAGGTTCTTCTCTCCCTCCTTTTTACCCACTCTGGGACCATGAGGCTAATTTTCCAGACTGAATGCAGATGCTCAGCCCCCAGCACACCCAGAGACCAGTCCACATGGGGAGTCTCTACCGGGAAGGGAATGCTGCACCCTTACTAGGCCCTTTCTTTCCACCTCACACCATTGTAATGCTCCGCAGATGACAGAGTGCTCACAGTTTCATACGTTGGTGTATAGCAATAACATAATCTAGGTATTTTTAGTTGGAGTTCTATTGATGAACTATGGGGGGTGTCTGAATTCTCTGAAGGTAGATGCAAAGATCGTAATCTGTATATTTGTCTTGGGAGAAGACTTGGGCCTTTTTTTTTTTTTTTCTCTTTCAAGATAGAGTCTTGTTCTGCTGCCTGTGTTGGAGTTTAGTGACATGATCATATCTCACAGTTTCAACTAACATCAAATTCCTGGCCTCAAGTGATCCTCCTGCCTCAGTCTCCCAAGTAGCTAGGACTATAAGTACATACCCGGCTTAATTTTTTTTTTTTTTTAAAGACAGAGTCTCACTTTGTCGCCCTTGGTAGAGTGCTGTGGCATCACAGCTCACAGCAAACTCAAACTCTTGGGCTGAGGCGATTCTCTTGCCTCAGCCTCTGAAGTAGCTGGGAATACAGGCGCCCACCACAACACCCAGCTAGTTTTTAGAGATGGGGTCTTGCTCTTGCTCAGGCCAGTCTCAAACCCACAAGTGAACTCAGGCACCCACCTGCCTTTGCCCCCCAGAGTATTATGATTGCAGGCGTGAGCCACCCTGCCTGGCCCTCCAGCTAATTTTTTAAAAATTGTTTTGTACAGACAAGAGTCTCACTATATTGTCCAGACTGGTGTTGAACTCCTGCCCTCAAGCAATCCTCCCACCTCCGCCCCTCAAAGTACTGGGATTTACAGGAGTAAGTCATCACACCTGGCCGGGCCTAGGCCTTTCATGGGAGACTTAAAATATTCCATAACTCTAAAAATGTTGTCAGAACCACTGACTTAGTGCAGCCTTTACTTTCTCCTTTATTTATTCATTTATTATTTTTTTATTTAATTTTGAGATAGAGTGTCACTCTGTTGCCCCAGGCTAGAGTGCCATAATATCATAGCTCATAGCAACCTCAAATGGGCTCAAGCGATTCTCCTGCCTCAGCATCCTGAGTACCTGGGACTATAAGAACCCAGCACAATGCCCAACTAGTAGAGATGGGGTCTCATTCTTGCTCAGGCTTGTCTCGAACTCTCGAGCTCAAGCATTCCACCTGCCTCAGCCTCCCAGAGTACTAGGATTACAGGCGTAAGCCACCGCCCCCGGCCTTCTCTCCCCTTTTAAAAACCATCCTGGTACCTGCTCTTCATGTAGACTGTCAGGTAAGGCTGGGAAATCCATGTGGAGGGGGAAGAGAGGCAGAGCCACAGGGGATCTGATTTCTCTATGCTTCTTGGTACAAAATCAGCAAGGTGAACTTGATAGAATTTCTGTTTTTGTTTGTGATAGAAGAATCCAGGTTCCAGTGCTCAGTAACCATGTAGCCCATAGGACCCAAGGGCAAGGGTGAATCAGGGCAGCTGCATGTGGTCTCCTCATTAGGAAATGTACACAGGCCCCTCCCAGCCTCTGGCTCAGGCCTACACAGGCTCCTCCCTACTCTTGGCCCCCCAGGTCATGGTCTTCAGGATAAGACTTCTTGGCTACTGCATTCTCCCTGCTATTTAGCTCTCTTTCCTCTGATATTTCACCATCACATTACACGAGAGAATGAGCTTAGGTCTACACAAGGAAAAGCAGCTTGTCTAGGATCAAACAGGTGCAGGGTGAGAACCAGACCCCAGACTCCCCACATTAGCCGGCATTTCTCCCACATTGGCCTTGGAATCATCAGCCAAACACACAGCACAATGCATCTGTGAAGCGACAGGCCAGGCTCTATATAGTCATGAAAGGTCGTCCTCTTAACTCAGCAATCATCTGTCATTTGAAGCTGCTGCCTTGCAGTGGTTTATTAAGGCATTTGAGGAAACTCTGCTTAAACACAGCTACATCCCAAGCCCATTGCCACAACCTTCTCCCAGGTGGGAATGTGAGACTGAACTGAGCCGGGAAGAAAGTGATCCTGAGGCCTGGCACTGTGCCACCTCCCTGTTGGGTTCACAACAGGACCTGCCAGCCCTGCTGGGACTCCTCAATCATGCAAAGCAGCTCTGGCTCCTAGGAAACTGTGGAATTGTCATCTGTGGATTGAGGAGGGGATGCACAGGGATGAACCCAGGTGAATAGGTGGGACAGTGAGCATCAGCCCAGGGAGGGCTGGAGAAAGCACTTGTCTCCTTTATTGAACATCCGCAGAGGACCCTCAGCAATGCCCAGGCAGCCAGAGGAGGAAAAAGCAGGAGGCAGGTTGGAGGAGTAGCGGGCAGGGAGACGCCCACCCTCATTTCCAGTCCTTGAAGAATTGCTTGAAGATGGGACTCTCGCGGCCCTGGGGCAGAATCTCCACCTGCAAGGACAGCGGAGGAGTAGCCTGGTTTACAAGATTGCCAAGGAGGATAGAGAGAACCAGAGCCAGAGAGGTGGGTTGGGCACCCAGCCTGAGTCCGTGTGCATTTGGACCAGGGGTGCTTCTCCAGATGGGCCAAGAGACCAGAGAGATTACAGGGACACAGGCTGAGGAATTGCTTCAAGGATGAGTGTGCACAGTTGGATAGGTGCCACCAACTACAGCTGAGCTACAGCTGAGCTTTGTCAGCTCCCCTTAGAATGACTTTTATTTATTTATTTCTTTATTTATTTTATTTGAGACAGGGTCTCACTCTGTTGTCCCAGGTCAAAGTGCCATGGTTTCCTAGCTCACAACAACCTCTAAAACTCTTGGGTTTAAGAGACCTCTTGCCTCAGTCTCCTGAGTAGCTGGGATCGCAATGCCCAGCTAATTTTTTATTTTTAATCGAGATGGGGTCTCACTCTTGTTCAGGCTGGTCTCAAACTCCTGAGCTCAAGTGAACCACCTGTGTCGGCCTCCCAGAGTGCTAGGATTACAGGTGTCCAGCCTAGAATGACTTATAGAGCTACGAAGCTAGAACCAGGGGTGGCACCAACCAAGGATGGTGGCCCAGAGGAGGAACACAGCTATCTAGTTCTTTGGGCACCCAGGGGAGTGCTGCTCAATATCTTCCGAAAATAGTATGTATGCATCTTTAAATTTTGAAAATTGAGAAGCGCTTTTCTGCTGGATGTGTCTGAGAGCAAGGCCTGATCCTGACAGTGCTCACGGCTCTTCTACCTGCACTGGCCAGTCTGAGGAGTGGGAGGCCACAGAAAGAGCCCAAGAGGAGGGTCAGGGGCATGGATGTCTCCTCACCTGCGTGTTTGGGGCGTACTGCATGCGGGAGATGAAACCCTCGGCCACTTGGAGAGCTGCCTGCCGCTCCTTCTCATTTGCTTTTCGCCCTGGATCATAGGAGGGAAAGTTTTAAAAAGTGCAGAGGACCCCACTCCATTTTTGTTGAGGGAAGTTAAGGGGGCCCACAGAATAGCTGGCAATTTTAAAAATAAATGTACTGGGCGGCACCTGTGGCTCTTTGGGTAGGGTGTCAGCCTCATATACCGAGAGTGGCAGGTTCAAACCAGGCCCTGGCCAAACTGCAACAAAAAAAATAGCCGGGCATTGTGGCAGGTGCCTGTAGTCCCAGCTACTTGGGAGGCTGAGGCAAGAGAATCGCCTAAGCCCAGGAGTTGGAGGTTGCTGTGAGCTGTGTGACACCAAGGCACTCTACTGAGGATAATAGAGTGAGACTCTGTCTCTACAAAAAATAATAATAATAAAATAAAATAAAATGTACCAAGAGGTCCCAAAAATGTTGAGGGACTCTTTGGAGGTAGGAGTCAGCCCCTTAAGACTTTTTCTAAACTGGCAGCACCAAGCTAGATGAAAACTCTTCTGCCTGGGTCTGATCACCAAAACCTTCTCTGGAAGAGGGCCAGTGACATTTCGGGGAGAGAAAAATGGGTATCTTCTTTAGCATCAAACTCTTGAGCACAGGGCCCCCCTTCCCAACAGAACCCCTCCCCTCTTCAGTCCATAATTGTACTGATACCAAGCTTTTTTTTTTAAAACTAAATAGGACAAAGGGTGCAATTTATTATGGAGGTGAACTTAACTCCCATAATGCCAGCAAGCCTATGCTGGCCGAATGGTTACACCAACAAAGCACTTATAAAAATGAAGAGCCCACATAATCCATTCACTTGTGCAGGCAGTCCAGTGAGCACAACCTGGGCTCCAGTTCCAGGCATTTTTCCAAAGAGACAATGCTGCAGTGGGTGGTTGGCTGTCCCTCCAGACTATAATCTGCGATGCATCCAAAATTAATATGCTGTATTGTAGTGTCATGTATAGCATCAGCTGCATCTCTGCCCATGAGATACTTCTCTTCCTGGCCCCCAAGTTTCCCATTTCTTTCCATATTTGTTTGGTTGGGGTTGTATCCACTTCTGGGGCCCTATGGGAACCCCTCTCTGCTTGGCATTGGTTCCACAGAGTATGTACCCTCCAACAGGAGGGAAAAGGCAGCCCCAGCAGCACCCAGCTCTCTTCCCACTCTACCCCTTGGAGACCTGCTGGTGCTACCTGCTTCATGCCCCTCCATGTCACCTCCCTGCTGAGTTTAGGAGCCCCTCGTATGAATTGCCTGGTAGCTGCTATACATAGACACTCTGTCTTCCTGACCAGGCTGGGGGCTGGCAATTTCTTGGCCTTGGTTGACTTGACCCCATAACAATTTATTGAGCAAATGGTATTTCTGTCAAGATCTTACAGAAACTCAGAGCAAGTTTGTTTCATTTGCAAATAATCAAACCAAGCTAAACAGGCTTTTGCACAACAGTGTTTCTATTCAAGAAGATATAATCTTTTGGAAAAACAGGTTCTACAAGTTTACCAACCACTGCATAAAGTGATATTTAATTTATCTGAAAGTTATCTTTATCACACCTCAAGGTAGAAGCCCAAGATCAGGGGTCCCAACAGCCTTGGAGGCCTACGAATGGTCTAGGACAGTGGTTCTCAAAGAGTGGTCCCTGGAACCAACAGTTTAGGCATCTCTCAGAAGAGTGTTAGAAATGCATGTTCTTGGCCTCACCCCAAACCTAATAACCTAGAATCTCGTGAGGTTGGGGCCTAGTAATCTGTTCAAACTGGTCTTGGCAGGATTCTGAGATTTTTCTGGCCGTTCAGAGCCATAGGCTCGAACTTAGGGAATGGGAAGAGCAAAGAGGAACACACACACACACGCACCCCCCGCCTGGAGCATGCATGTTCTCTGAGGCCATCTTTTGTAAGCATGGGGCAGGCTGAGCCCAGCAGTGAGGGGCCAGGGCAGCTGCAGGCAACTCAGGCTGGTATGGAGGAACCATACATACCTTTCCAGATGTAGATCTTGCCACAGAGCCCATTGTCCAGCACGAAACAGTCGTCAGGTATCAGCAGCTCGAGGGCAAAAGGGCTGGAGTTGGCCACCTTGGTGAGGTTCATCTGTCCAGTAGCATCAGATACCTGGAGAGGAAGGGCAGTACCGGATCTCACATGCCTCCCACACACCCCAGCCCCCAGTTCCCTCCTACTGTCCACTGTCCAGGCCCTGAAAAGCAAATCTGAGGCATCCCTTCCCGACTCCCAGCACCCTCAGTCCCAACAGCACAGAGACTCTGAGTCCATTTAGAAATTAAGTGGACTCCAAATTATAAGGGCATACAATCTAAAAAAGTAAAGTTCAGCATTGGCCTCAAAGCTTCAAAGGAATGGGCTGGTGGTGAAGTGGCATTTGTCTCCTCCATAGGGGCTTGCCATCCGCCCACTTCCCATCCTCCTCTCCTCCAAGCCCTGCATAAACTTCGCTGGTTCTGGCCCAGCCCTCCCACTGCCTTCTTCCCTTCAGCTCTTCATGCAGCCAGCTGTGCTGGGCAGGATCCTACCATCCTCCACCTGGGCCCAGGGCAGGCCTGGGGTGCCTACCTTATACAGAGCTGCGGCCTGGGCATTTGTCTGGTCAGCTTTGAGGTCTTCCTCAGGATTACCCTCCTTCAGAGCAGGCTTGGGGCCCAGGACCTGCAGGTGCCAGAGCAGGCCAAGTTTACAGGTGTCCCTGCCCGAGAACTCCCCAACCCATCACACCCAGGGCTACCACCTCTGGTGAGGCAAACTGTCCTGCAGTAGGGCACCCAGAGGTGAGTGAGGGCTGGGTCCTGCCTGCCCCACCAGCTGGGCTACCCAGAGGGGGCACCCTGTGAGCTATCCACAGCCCTGGGCAGTGCCCTGGCTCTCCTTGCTACCCTCCACCAGCCACCCTCATGCCCCCAACTCATCACTGGTTCTCTCGGCTACTTCCAAGCAAAGGCTCCCAACTGCCCACTCCAATGTCCTCCAACCTGGATCATTTCGGCAGGCTCCTCCCCATCAGTGACAATCTCCACCTGGGCCTTGCCCTGTCGCTCACTGTCCCGGATGGCCAGCGCCAGGTCCCTCGCCTTGTTGCGCTCCAGGATGTTGGACTTTCCACCACACCAGGCAAAGATGTTCTGAAGGGGAGCAGGGGGCCAGGTCAGAGTCAGCTGCCTGCCACCTGCCTCCGCTCAGGGGATGAGCCCCTAGTTCTCTCCTCTCTGAAGAACTGTTCCCTGAGGCAGGACAATTAGGAAGGCAGGTCACACTGCAGAGAGCTCTCTGAGAATGGCAATGACAGCACTCTACAAAAGTACCTCTCTGCCCACCTGCCATCTTTTTTATTTCTCTCTACAACACACATCCCCTTATATTTAAATGTCTTTATTTTGTTTAGAGCCTATCTCCCCTGACTAGAAATAAGCTTCATTAGGGCATGATGGTTTTGTTTGGCTTTGTTCCCTGCTAAAACAGAGCCTGGCAAGTATTTAGGCACAAAATAAATATTTACTGAATGGGTGAGTGGGTGAGTGGTGTCCTGGAGCTCAGCATCTCATATTCCCACCTGCAGCCCTGCTGGGCAGAGCCCTCATCACCTCTGCTGACCTGATAATAGCAAGGTCTGTTTACTGGTTCGCTGCCTCATCTCACAGCTAGTCCTCCTTACAAACAGCTCCTGGATTGATCTTCCTGACCGAAATCTTCAGCACCACAAGATTCGGTCCAGTCTCCTCAGGCAGACGTGCAATTTCATGTCCTGGGACTCACCCTCCTCAGCAATTTCACTCCCCCTGCTCCTGGTCCCACTTGACCCCTCCTGGCTGTCCACACGCACGTCTGCACTCCTCCCCACCTTGGTGCCTCTGCTCACCGGCTCTCTTTGCCTGGAATGGCATTTCCCATCTGTGCTGATCCAATGGTGCCTTCCAAGAATAACTGGCTTCAGCTCAGGCTATGGAGTCCCTCTCTGCCCCAAAGTCCCCCAGCACATAGCTGCTGCCCACCTTAAAGCCCTCACCACATCCCACCATGGGTTATGGAAAGTGACCAGCCCATGTTGGCTGCCCCCCCAGGATGAGCTTTTATGGTCCCTGTACTGGCTCAGAGAAGATACCATAGATCAACTGAATGAACAGATAAGTGAGCAAATTAATGAATGGTCTGGCGGGCTGCTAACTCACAACAACAAAGGCTTCTGAGAGGACAGACTTGAGCTCCAGAGTGTTAGAGGCAATAAATGGTTAGACATCAGAGGAAGCCAGGTTTCTGTCCTTATAAATAGGGATTTTTTTAATGGCCGAGTGGTCCTGCTTAGAAAGGACTTACAGCTCCTCAGCCTCCCTCTTTTCTGGCCTCTGGGTCCCCACCCTTTTATAGGATGGAGTTAATACAGAATGCTCAGTCTGGCTGGCCTGCCCACCTGGCCCAGGTCCAGGATGAAGCAGTCCCCGGTGTTGAAGCTGTCCCAGCTCAGCGCCCGCTCAGTGGCACGGATGTTCTTCTTCCCCTTCACCTGGTAGAGTTTCTTGATAGTTGCTGGGGTGCCTGGGGAGGTCTTGTGAAAGGCTGACTCCACGCCACCTTCCTGCGGCCCAGATGGACTATCTGAGTGGAATGGCAGGGGGCGCAGAGCCCTCTGTACCTCATCCCATTGGGAGACAGGAAGAAAGAAGGAGACCCATCCCTGAGGGCGCCCAGACCTTCCACAGGCTAAGAACTAGCTGGAAGGTGGGCTACGTGTGAGAGAAGCCACAGGGTAGTGGTGCCTGGAGGTGGGGCTGACCTGGTACTTGAGGCCACGTGGGAAGTAGCTCATGAAGAGGTCGGACTCATTGCCCTGCACCTCACGGTGCTGCACAGGCCGCTCCCCAAGCAGGGTGTTGAGGTGCACGGCCAGCACTGCGCAGGCCCCCTGCTCATCCCGGGATGACTGCTGGCCTGGGATGGGTGGAAGGTGTCAGAGCAAGGCCCTTGAGACCCAAGCCATCCCCCATCCCTGCCCTGGGCCAGACCCCGACCCATCCCAACCCCATCACCTATCCACAGGTGCAGATGGGAGAGCTCTTCTGGGCCATTGTGCAGCACTAGGTAGGAGTCCCCCGAGAAGAAGACGCCCTGCTTCTCTTGTGGTACAGGCACTGGTTTCAGCTTCTCCACCCGCCACACGTGCAGGCCGGGAGCTTGCACTGAGGCTGGGAATGGAGAGCCGCTACAGGAAAGGAAAGGGTTAGCGGTGGCCTCGTGAGCACCAGCACAGAGACTGGGGCAGGACCGGGGACCGATGTCTGGGGATGAGGAGAGGAGCAAGGATGGGCAGTCCTTGGTTGTAAAGAAGGGGAAGACAAAAAAGAAGATGGAGCTCACAGCCTACCTCTGGGGGATGGGAGTGTACATGCTGTTTCCAGATCTGGAAAGACAGGAGAAGCCATTATTACTACCAATGCCTTAACAACCACCTCTCACGTTGGTCTGGGGGCAAATACTTTCATATTTATCAACTACTTCATCTTCAGGAGCCCAAGAAGAGATGATCCTGGTTCCATATGTAGGCAAAGAAAACATGGCTCAGAGAGTCCAAGTCCAAAGCCAGACAGCTACTGGGTGGCTCATAGAAACCAGGTGTCTGACCAGTGTATTCCCCCTGCTATGACCTCTCAGCCAGAACTCTTTCTGCTTCAGATGCTCTAACTCTGGGTACTGCATAAGCTGGGATGCAGCTCTCTAAACAAGAACTGTTTATATTAGAAAAGCCTAAAGTCAATAACTTCAGCCTCACACACACCACCACAGGATACAGAAAAGCAAATGAAATCCAAAATAATCAGAAGAAAATAAATAACAAAGATAAGAGCAGATATTAATAAATAGAAAACAAAAACAGGAGAGAAAATAGTCAGGCTCAGGGCCCGTAGCACAGTGGTTATAGTGCCAGCCACATATAACCGCCTCCAATCCCAGTACTCTTAGAGGCCAAGGCAGGTGGATTGCTTGAGCTCATGGGTTCGAGACCAGCCTGAGCAAGAGCGAGACCTGGTCTCTAAAAAGTAGCTGTGTGTTGTAATGGGTGCCTGTAGTCCCAGCTACTCCGGAGGCTGAGACAAGAGAATCACTTGAGCCCAAGAGTTTGAGGTTGCTGAGAGCTATGATGCCACAGCACTCTACCCAGGGCAACAAAGTGAGACTTTGTCTCCAAAAACAAAAAAAAACACTGGGCAAGGTAGTTCATGCCTGTAATCCTAGCAGTCTGGGAGGCTGACTCGGGTGGATTGCTTGAGCTCACAAGTTCGAGACCAGCCTGAGCAAAAGCAAGACCTGATCTCTACTATAAAATAGAAAAACTGAGGCAAGAGGATCACTTGAGCCTGAGTTAAAGATTGCTGTGAACTATGATGCTGCGGCGGCACTCTACCTAGGGTGATAGCTTGAGACTCTGTCTCAAAAAAAAAAAATCTGAAAAATTAATCTTATCCACCCTATTAACAAATATGTGCATATGTGTGAATGTGTATAATCACCCCAATAGATGTAGAAAATACATTTAGTAAAATTCTCCATCCTTTCCCGATTTTAAAAACTCTTTTTTTTTTTCTTTGTCACCCTCGGTAGAGTGCCATGGCATCATGGTTCACTGCAACTTTAAACTCTTAGGCTCAAGTGATCCTCTTGCCTCAGCCTCCCAAGTGCTGAGACTACAGGTGCCTGCCACAAAGCCTGGCTAGTTTTCAGAGATGGGGTCTTGCTCTTGTTCAGACCGGTCTCCAACTCCTGAGCTCAAGCAATCCACCCACCTTGGCCTTTCAAAGTGCTAGGATTATAGGCATGAGCCATCTTGCCTGGCCCCACCCAATTTTAAAAACTTTCAGCAAACCAGGAATACAAGGAAATTTCCTTAACTTTTTGGAGACAGAGTCTCACTCTGTCGCCCTGGGTAGAGTGCCTTGGTGTCATCATAACTCACAGCAATCTCAAACTCTTGGGCTCAAGAGATCCTTTTGCCTCAGCCTCCCTAAGTAGCTGGGACTACAGCTGTGTACCGCCAGGCTAGCTTTTTTATTTTTAATAGAGACGGGGTCTTGCTCTTGCTAAGGGCTGGTCTCCAACTCCTGAGCTCAAGGGGATCCACCTGAGCTCAAGGGAATCCATCAGCCTTGGCCTCCCAGAGTAGAATGCCAGTATTACAGGCGTGAGCCGCTGCAACCTGGCCTCTTTTTAAAATTACAGAAAATGCAGCAGCTACAGCTTCACTGTCTCTTTCATAGATCTGTATCACTAGAGAGTTTCTCTGTTTGGCTGAAAATGCAGAGACCTACATACCAGCAAGCACTTTATACATAATCCAATTCATGCTGTGCATCCATCCACACAGCATTTGTGTAAGGCCAGCCCCCATGGGAATATGAGGGTAAAACATGCAAGTTGGCACCAGAGGAAAATTCCTGGGGGAAGTGGGGGCAACAGGAGAGCAGAAGGGAAAGTGCAATCTTAGGGAGGTGAACACAGAGCAGAGGACGTTGAGACTGAGTAGGAAACAAAGAGGGAGGGGTCAAGTGCAAGGAAAATGGACAAAATGTGCCATGTGGATTATGACTTTCTTTTTCCTTTCCCAACCTCCAAAAGAGTGAAAGGCATTTGTTGCCATCACACTTCCGGAAGTGGGGAGGCAATGAGGGGATGTTTGGGGAAGGAAACCTTTAATGTTTCTCCATCCCACAGAACATCACATGTTGTGCCCACATCCCCTGCCAGAGGCAGCCCAGCCTGTGACTCAGGCCTGAAGTGGTAAAGTGGCCACCCCTAGCTCAAGCCAGCGAGTAAGCCAATTGTTAGCTTTACTAATTTTTATTCTGTGAGAGCTCAGGCCCTAACTCAAAATCAAGCAGCCCACATGCCAAGGCTGCAAGTTCCAGGGAGCCTCTGCAGGGTCTAGTGACAGGGGTTTGGCTGCCTGCCCTTCATCGCCCTGGCTGCCCATGAGAACTACCTTGGTGAGAATTACCTTGGGCCGTACAAAAACATAGGCGTCAACAAAGACTTTTTGCTCAGCTGTATTTAATCAGGCTTCTGAACCTTCTCCAAGGCCCATCTGTAAACTTCCTTGTAAAATCCAGTCTTAGCAAAAGAACCCTTGCTAAGCCAGTTTAACCAGAACCCCCTACCCTCAATAACATCCTTGATATCTGATCATGTTCTTCATCCTCCACCATCCCCCAGGTGATGTCTGATTGTCTGGCTTGTCTTCAGCAAGAATCCTGTTAGGTCAGTTTAGCTATATCTCTCTCACCCCACACTTTTTTCTTTTTCTTTTCTTTTTTTTTTTTGAGACAGAGTCTCACTCTATTGCCCACTGTAGAGTGCCGGGGAGCTCACAGCAACCTGCAACTCCTGGGCTTAGGCGATTCTCTTGCCTCAGCCTCCCGAGTAGCTGGGACTACAGGCGCCTGCCACAACGCCCAGCTATTTTTTGTTGCAGTTTGGCCATGGCCAGGGGTTGAACCTGCCACCCTCCAGTATATAGGGCCAGTGCCCTACCCACAGAGCCACAGACGCTGCCCCTACATTTTTTTTCTTTTAAAGCCTTTGAGCAGGGTAACCAGATCCCCCTCATCCCTGATGTTTCCTCTTGGTAATTTTCCATCCAATGACCCACACCCTGCTCCTTGACTATAAATTCCCACTTGCCCATGCTGTACTTGGAGTTGAGCCCATACTCTCTCTAGTGCAAGAAGCTGTTACAGTGGTCCCTATACCTATCATGATAGTCCTGAATAAAGGAACACTTTACTGATAGGTTCATTGAATAATTTTGCCTTTAACAGTACCCAAACTCTGGTCTGGAGATTCTCATTCCACAGGTCTGGAGTGGGGCCTAAGCATCCATATTCTGAACATATGTTCAAAGTGATCCAGATACTGCCAATGAATTCTGCCCAGAACAGCATCTAATGCTTGCCTGCACGTTAGAGTTTTCCGGTGAGGCTGAGTGAGGTGACTCACGCCTGTAATCCTAGCACTCTAGGAGACCAAGGAGGGAGAACTACTTGAGCTCAGGAGTTTGAGCAAGGAGTTTCAGCCTGAGCAAGAGTGAGATCCCATCTCTACTAAACAGAGAAATTTACTCTTTTACTAAATAGAAAAGTTATCCAGGCATTGTGGTGGGCACCTGTAGTCCCAGCTACTCACAGGAGGATCAATTGAACCCAAGAGTCTGAGGTTGCTGTGAGCTAGGCTAATGCCATGACACTGTAGCCTAGGCAACAAAGTGAGACTTTGTCTCAAAGAAAAAAACCAAAACTCTGGGGTGCTTTTTTTTTTTTTTTTTTGAGACAGAGCCTCAAGCTGTCACCCTGGATAGAGTGCTGTGGCATCACAGCTCACAGCAACCTCCAATTCCTGGGCTCAAGCGAGTCTCTTGCCTCCGCCTCCCAAGTAGCTGGGACTACAGGAGCCC
>CAUYRH010036411.1:0-48457 GCA_963574655.1 Perodicticus potto | reverse complement strand
GGGGGAGGTCAGATCAAAGGAGAGTGAATGGTGGGATTACACCTATGGTACATAATGCAAGGGTACATGTCAGATCTATTAGTATTGAGTATAAATGTCTTAACACAATAATTAAGTAAATGAGATGAGGTATATATTAACATGTGTGATGTAAGTGTTCCTAATTCTATATGAAATCAGCACATTGTACCCCATAAATGCATTAATGTATACATGATCTGTGTGTTTATGATTTAATACAAATACATATGTATATTACTTAGAAAAAAAATTGACAAAGAAATCAAATCTTTTACTGATATGCAAACATTGAGGAAGTTTGTCACAATGAGACCAGTTCTACAGGAAATACTTTGACCTATTCTACAAACTGACCATCGCAATGGACTACCAGGAAATTAAGCACCCAGAAAGTAGCTTCCACAATAATGCAAAAGATAAAACTAAGCAATGGACTCTCACAAAATAAGATGAATAGACTGTCACCACATTCATCAATCATCTCAATAAATTTAATGGCTTGAATTCCCCACTGAAGAGGCATAGACTGGCTGATTGGATAAAAAAAACACAAGCCACCCATTTGCTGTCTGCAGGAAACACACCTAGCTTCAAAGAACAAATTAAAACTCAGAGTTAAGGCTTGGAAGACAATTTTTCAGGCAAATGGAATTCAGAAGAAAAGAGGGGTTGCAATATTATTTTCAGATACAAGTGGATTTGAAGCAACTAAAGTCAAAAAAGACAAAGATAGACACTTCATTTTGGTCAATGGAAAAGTACAACCAGAAGATATTTCAATTCTAAATATTTATGCACCCAACTTAAATGCTCCCAGATTCCTGAAACAGAGCTTAATTAGTCTGAGCAATATAATATCCCATAATACCATAATAGCAGGGGACTATAACACTTCTTTTATAGAGCTAGACAGATGCTCTGAACAAAAACTAAACAAAGATACAAGGAACTTAAATGTAACCCTAGAACAACAGTGCATCCCAAAGATAAAGAATATACATTCTTCTCATCACCATGGAACATTCTCCAAAATTGATCATATCCTAGGACACAAAACAGACCTCAACAGAATCAAAAGAATTTAAATTTTACCTTGTGTATTCTAGGACCACAAGGCATTAAAGGTGGAATTCAACTCCAACAAAAACATTCAACCCCACACAAAGGCATGTAAATTAAACAATCTTATGCTGAATGACAGTCGGGTGCAGGAAGAGATAAAAGAGGAAATCATTAACTTCCTTGAGCATAACAACAAAGAAGGCACAAGCTACCAAAACCTGTGAGATACAGCAAAAGCAGTCCTGAGAGGAAAAATTATACCTTTAGATGACTACATATGAAAACAGAAAGAGAGTGCATCAACAAACTCACAAACCATCTTATGGAATTGAAAAAAGAACAATCTAATCCCAAACCCAGCAGAAGAAAATAAATATCCAAAATTAAATCAGAGATTAATGAAATTGAAAACAAAGGAATCCTTTAGAAAATTAACAAAACAAGGAGTTGGTTTTTTGAAAAAATAAATAAAATAAACAAACCTTTGGCCAGACTAACTAGAAACAAAAAAGTAAAATCTCTAGTAACCTCAATCAGAAATGAGAAAGGGTTTGAAATCACAACAGATGCCACAGAAATACAAGAGATCATTTCTGAATACTACCAAAAAAGCTATGCTCAGAAATTTGACAATGTGAAGGAAATGGATCAATATTTGGAATCATACCTTCTCCCTTGACTTAGCCAGAAAGAAATAGATCTCCTGCACAGACCAATTTCAAGCACAGAGATCAAAGAAACAATAAAAAATAAAAAATGCCAACTTTTTTCCCAATAAAAAAATGCCCTGTTCCAGATGGCTTCACACCAGAATTCTATCAAACCTTCAAAGAAGAGCTTATTCCCATACTGCAGAAATTATTCCAAAAAATTGAGGAGGACAGAATCTTCCCCCAGCATGTTCTATGAAGCAAACATCACCCTGATACCAAAACCAGGAAAAGATCCAGCTACAAAGGAGAACTTCAGATCAATTTCACTAATGAATAGAGAGGAAAAAATTTTCAATAAAATCCTAGCCAAGAGATTACAGCTTATCATCAAAAAATCATGATTAAATATGATTCATCTCAGGGATGCAAGGCTAGTTTAACCTTCGCAAGTCCATAAACATTATTCACCATATCAACAGAAGCAAAAACAAAGACCATATGATCCTCTCAACAGATGCAAAAAAAGCATTTGATAAAATCCAGCATCCTATTTTAATTAGAACACTGAAGAGTATAGTCATAGGTGGCACATTTCTTAAACTGATTGAAGCCGTCTATGACAAACCCATAGCTAATATTTTACTGAGAGTAAAACTGAAAGCTTTTCCACTTAGAACTGGAACCAGACAAGGCTGTCCTCTATTGCCACTACTATTCAACATAGCACTGGAAGTTCCAGCCAATACAATCAGACAAGAAAAGGAAATAAAGGGCATCCAAACGGGAGCAGAGAAGGTCAAACACTCCCTCTTTGCTGATGATATGATCTTATACTTAGATAACCCCAAAGTCTCAACCCCAAGACTCCTGTAAGTGATCAAAAAATACAGTAATGTCTCAGGATATAAAATCAATGTCCACAAGTAGGTAGCCTTTGTATACACCAATAACAGCCAAGATGAGAAGCTAATTAAGGCCACAACCCCCTTCAACATTGTTTCAAAGAAAATGAAATACCTAGGAATATACCTAACAAAAGAGGTGAAGGACCTCTATAAAGAAAATTAAGAAACCCTAAGAAAAGAAATAGCATACGATATTAACAAATGGAAGAGCATACCATGCTCATGGCTGGGAAGAATCAACATTGTTAAAATGTCTACACTTCCAAAGCAATCTACAGATTCAATGCCATCTGTATTAAAATACCAACACCACACTTTCAAGACTTAGAAAAAATAATTCTTCATTTTGTATGGAACCAGGAAAAAACCCCTACAGCTAAGGCAGTTCTTAGTAATAAAAACAAAGCCAGGAGCATTAGCCTACCAGACTTTAGGCTGTACTATAAGGCCATAGTGATCAAAACAGCATGGTACTGGCACAAAAATAGAGACATAGACATTTGTTATTGAATAGAAAACCAGGAAATGAAACTAACACCTCCCAGCCACCTAATCTTTGATAAACTAAACAAGAACATACATTGGGAGAAAGAATCCCTATTAAATAAATGGTGCTGGGAGAACTGGATAACCACTTATAAAAAGACTATACCTTTCTGTACTCACAAAAATTTATTCAAGATGGATAAAACACCAAATTTAAGGCATGAAATGATAAAAATCTTCAAAGAAAGCACGGGAAAAACACTTGAAGATATGGATTGATGAGAGTTCATGTTATTCAAAGCCAAATGTCTAACAAAACTGTAACTTAGACACGTAGTTCAGGAGATAGACTGGGAGTCTATTGAACTTAAAGAACTATGCAAAACATCAGTTGTGTCTTTTGTAGTATTGCATTAGTAAGATATAAGAGTAACCAACTCTCCCATTGGAAACAGAAATGAAAGAGAATCAGGAAATGTGCCTTGAAATATGGAAAAGAAACTGCTTCTGAATAGCATAAGATGAGAGGTTTTTCAAAAGGCTTTGTGGAAAAACAAAGTCTTAAAACTTTCATGTGATTAAAAAAAAAGCCTAGGGCAAAGAGGAGATGAGTATATGACTCCAAGGAAATCCTCTCAATTGATTAAAAGGTGCCTTAGCCAATAGAACAGCTTAAGGGTGTATCTGTCTCATCATCTTTCATGATAATGAAAAAGAAAAAGTCCCAGGGTAAAAAAGCACAGAGAAATAAAGGCTTGAACATTTCTCCAAATTGTCTCTTAAGTGTGGGCTATTGATAACTTGGAACTGGTTGAAAGCATATAACTGAAAGATTTTCAGAGTTTTTGAGAGAGATGGATTCCCCCAAATATTGGAAACCTGATGTGAAAAAGCCTGTATATGCTGCAGATGTTAAGTGACCCCTGAACCTTAAACTTTTCTGGGCGGAAAGCAGTCTAAGAAGACTATGCAGTCCCCAAAGATGGTATATTTCCAAGCTCAGTGCAAATTGAGCCAAAGAGGACGGTGGGTATGGAAGAACACTTTAGAGGGAGAACATAGGGAGCCACAGAAAACCATGAACAAGGGTGTTCATACCACCTCCAATCAAAGAGCTTTTCCAATCCTCAGCATGGCAGGTTTTTATATTTATCCTAAAGACGACAGGATGGCTCTGAATCAGTGAGTGCTCTATGTCTCCCATTCTTCCATTCTGAATAGGAGTGTTGATTATGGTGGTCCGATTTTTGTACTACCACAGAATATTGGGTGTTTGGAGGACAGATGGAATCACTAAGTCATGAATACTCACAGCCAACATTGTTGGAGAGACTGTTGTGCACTTCCCAGAGACATTAGACTCTGCTTCAGTAATTGGACTTGATATTGGGTTGTGTCCTTTCGGGGAGTCCTTAAACATATTCTGTGTATTTGAGGAAAGGAATAAAGAGTACCTGAAAACCATAAAAGCAGTCTATGGCAGAGACATTTCATGTAAGCATGCTACAGTCATGAGCCTAATTCTGGTCAGTGGGACATGGGTGGGTATGATATGCGTCACTTCCAGGTCCGATCATAGAAGCTCTGGCTTTCCTAATGGTGACTCTGTACAGCATGTGTTGACATGGCAGAACCAAGTTGTTAACAGCTTGAGACACCACATGGAAAGAGACAGTATGAGCAATGGTCCACAAATATTGGATTTTGTGAGCGAGATACTAAACCTATGTTGTTTAAAGCACTTAATATTTTAAGGTTTGTTTGTTACAACTGCATGATTTACCATTTTCTGACAGATACAGGAATGATTATGAGAAAGGAGGTACCTGGCTGTCCTGGATGATTCAATAGTAGAAGATAGGAGAAGCTCTTGTTGAAGACTTAGCCAACAGTTAGTACTTCTGCTTCTGTCAAAGATAGAGTAACAGGACCAGATGTATCCTTCCACTTAGAGCAGAGAAACAAACAAACAAAACCAAAATATATGGGAAAAAAGCAGTTGTTAAGACATAGGAGGTCAGGCAATGAAGAACAGTAATCTCTGGAAGTGGGTAGACAAAGTGAGTCCTATGATTGCCTTACCATGCTGCCTTGAGAAAATTTTCAAACCATAAAGAGTACCAAAAAGGAGTGACCTTCACCGATAGAGAACACCAGAGATGTTCACAGAGTCCCCTTAAGTAGTTAGCAGAGTACTGATCAGCACATGTATGTGAGGAACCTACCCAAGACCAGGGAATGAAGAGAGTATATTACTTAATGTTTGCATAGTGCAGAGAAGAGTGAATTCTTGTAACCTCATAATCTGAGGAATTTTGTAGAATATTCAGAAGGCTCTGCCTTAGTAGTGGGAGAGAATTATCCCTAAAATAAGCATTGCTCTCATTCTACCTAAAATATCTTAAGAGCAAGACTCAAAATGATCATAATGCCAGGTAACATAATGCATGTCAGGGAAAAAGTCAAGAATATTGATAGAAAAACAAACTACTACCCAACAAGGTCCAATTCACAATATGTGGTATCTGGTAACAAATTATCTACATGCAAAGATGAAAGGAGATATAGCTGAAAATGAGGAGAAAACGCAATCATGGAACCTGAACCACAACTGACACAGATGTTGAAGTAGACAAAACAACACTGAGAAAATGAGAACAATAATAAGAAAATGAAAAGAACATTAACGAGCTGTGTGACAATTTTACGTGGCATAACGTACATATAATTTGAATCTTTAATATCTGAATATACAACAGTCAAAATTTTTGTATTTTAATTAAAATCTGCAGATCTAAGAAGTTCAAGAAACCCAGGAAACATGAACAATACTACACCAACTCACATCATAATCAAATTGCTCAAAACCACAGATAGAGATTTTTTAATAGCAGATAAGGAACAAATACATATTGTTTACATGAGAACAATGAATCCGTCATACTTTGTGTCATAAACAAAATATAAGTAGATAGAAGATAGTGAAGCAACATCTTGAAAGTTCTGAAGGAGAAAAGAATCAGCCTAGAATTCTACACCCAAAGATAATATCTATCAAAAATTAAGGAAAAGTGGAACTTTACTCACATAAAAAGCTGATAGAATTCCTTACCAACAGACATACAGTATAAGCAGTGTTAAAGGAAATCTTCCATTTTTCATAAAGACACCAAATGGAAATATGGATTTCCACAGAGAAACGAAGAACATTAAGAAACTAATGAAGGGGGCAGTGCCTGTGGTACAGGGAGTAGGGCACTGGCCCCATATACCGAGGGTGGCGGGTTCCAACCCAGCCCTGGCCAAACTGCAACAAAAAAATAGCCGGGCGTTGTGGCAGGTGCCTTTAATCCCAGCTACTCAGGAGGCTGAGGCAAGAGAATCGCGTAAGCCCAGGAGTTGGAGGTTGCTGTGAGCTGTGATGCCATGGCACTCTACCAAGGGGGATAAACTGAGACTTTGCTTCAAAAAAAAAAAAAAAAAAAAGACAGAAAAAAAAAGAAACTAATAAAGTATTAAGTGGGAAAACAATAAAGCAAGCAAAAACCAAAACGAAATCCTGATTCTTTGAGACTAACAAAGTTGCTAAATCTCTACCCTCACTGATCAGAAATAGGGAGATCTGGGGCGGTGCCTGTGGCTCAGTGAGTAGGGTGCCGGACCCATATGCCAAAGGTGTCAGGTTCAAACCCAGCCCTGGCCAAAAACTGCAAAAAAAAAAAAAAAAAGAAAGAAAGAGGGAGATCAGACACAAATTACCAATGTCAAAAATGAGATAGACATTACTTTAGATTTACAGAGGTTAAAAGGATAAGAAGAAAATATTATAAAGAAATGTATCTAACTAAATTCAACAACTTGGATGAAAAGGACAAATTTCTTGAAATACACAAACTATCAAACCTTAATCGAGGAGAAATAAATTACCTAAACAGATCTACATAGCTATTAAATTGAATTGGAAGCTGGTTAAAATTTTTTCACTGTGTTCCTAGGATTTAAATTATTCCTACAATTTTTTTTTATTTTTTTTTATTTTTTTATTTATTTATTTTTTTTACAATTTTTTTTTTAATAAGACAACCAACACATATTCTGAAATAATAAGGCATACCAGGAAATAAGAATCCATGAAAAACAAGAGACAAAAGAAATAAATTCAAAGACTCCATTAAATTTTTAATTCACACTAAAACTATGTCTTGTGAGGCTTTAAAAATATTAAATAAAGGGCGGCATCTGTGGCTCATCGAGTAGGGCTCCGGCCCCATATACCAAAGGTGGCGGGTTGAAACTCGCCCTCGGCCGAACTGCAAAACAGAAAAATAGCCGGGCATCATAGCGGCGGCCTGTAGTCCCAGCTACTCGGGAGGCTGAGGCAAGAGAATCACCTAATCCCAAGAGTTGGAGGTTGCTGTGAACTGTGTGACACCACAGCACTCTACTGAGGGCAAAAAAGTGAGACTCTGTCTCTACAAAAAAAAAAAAAATTAAATAAAAATGTGAGACAACAATATCATATTTTAAATAAAATTATATTATATAAAATATTTTATATTAAATAAAAATATGACACAACAATATCATATTAAGTAAGTCTGCAAGGGATAAATGGGGTTTTATGGGAAGATGGCAAAGAGTAAAGAGTAATAATACTAGCTAGCATTATATTTTGTTATGTTAAGTGTTCTTATTTTAAGTTCTAGATTATCTACTCAAAAATAAGAGCAGAATATTTAACTTCCATTCTAGTTGAAGCAAGCAGTAAAATGGAATATTTTAAAAATTAGTCCAATAAATCAATGTCATGAAAAAAAGGAGATGGTGGCTGTTTTTTTAAAGAGACTCAAGAGAGAGAATAACCAAAATAAAGTGTCTTAGCTATTTTTGGACCTTTGATCTTCAAAACTTCAGAAAAGCTAATCAAGTTACACACACTACTTCCAGGCTTTTGTTGAAATCGCTGGAAGCGCACAGATCCATTGGTGAGAAGTGACATGGCTATTTATTGACTTCCTATTTATTGAATCCTCTAACTCAGAAACATGATGCATTTAGTTAGCTTTGGCTTAAAATCTTTTCATAAAGTTCATAGTTTTATAATTCTCTCTGTTTAGACTGTTACATGTATTGCTTGATATTTACAATGTTTGATGTTACTGCAAATGCATCTTTTCAAATTTTATTTTTATTAATATTTCAGTTTTCCATTGTTCTATTAATGTTTTCAACCTATATGTTATTACCTATAGCATAATATTTAATAGAGATGTTTTATAAATACCTCTGATAGGATAGATTGATGCTCTTAATATGCTCTCCCATGCCTCCATCTCAGGGAGGGTGTACCCTCCTCCTCTCCTACCCTTCCATGGGCTTTGGCCATATGATTTGTTGGACCAAGGGATTCTTAGTAGATGTAACATGACCAAAGCCTTAACTAGTGCTTAAACAATTGGTCTTTTTCTCACACACTTCTGTCTTACCATGAAAAGAAAATGCCCTGGTTGGCTTTCTGGTCCAAGAAGGATAAAAGCCATGCTGAAGTGGTGGTGCAGGGTCTGGGGCTAGTCATGCAGACTAAATCAGTTATCGTTTCACGTGTGTGCTCCTAATCTACACTTCCATCTTTTGGATCACTGTTGTTTCCTTCCTTGCCATTGGCATTGGGAGCAAGGTGAGCCTGGAGAATTATTCTTCCCTTTTAAATGAGAAGGCCACCAATGTTCCCTTCATGCTCATTGGCACTGGCACTGGCATTATTCTTTTGGGTACCTTTGGTTATTTTGCTGCCTGCCAAGCTTCTGCATGGATGCTAAAATTGCAGACTGTATTTCTGATTCTCATTCGTTTGGTCGAACTGGTCACTGCTATTGTAGGATTTGTATTCAGACATGAGATTATCATCAGCTCTAAGAATCATCACGAGAAGGCTTTGAAGCAATATAACTCTATGGGAGACTAAAGAATCATTGCAATAAATAAGATCCAAAATACCTTGCATTATTGTAGTGTCACCGATTATAGAGATAGCACAGATACTAATTATTATTCAGAAGACTGATGACTCTACTTAGCAATAAACAAACAAACAAAAACCACCAACAACGACAACAACAAATTACACCAATAAGTTGATTCAATCAAGATACTTGTTCAGCATATTCTAAGTCCACCTTCTGTCCCATTCACGTTAGATTGTTGAAACCCTGTATCACGCTGAAACTCTGGAAGAGCTAGTAAATTGGAAATGAATTTAACAAAAAAAGCCACAGTGAAGATACCTACAGATCTATATTGTGAAGTAGAGACACTCCTGTGTGAACTTAAACTATCTCTTGTTATATGCCACTGAGTTTGGGGGGATAGTTTCTTATACAGTAATAGCTCATTGAAACAACACATTATATCAAAGTAATGAAATAATTCTCTTCTTTTTATAGTTTCCTGGGTTTTTTTTTTTTTTTTTTTGAGACGGAGCCTCAAGCTGTCACCCTGGATAGAGTGCTGTGGCATCACAGTTCACAGTAACCTCCAATTCCTGGGCTCAAGCGAGTCTCCTGCCTCCGCCTCCCAAGTAACTGGGACTACAGGCACCCACCACAACGCCTGGCCATTTTTTGATTGCAGCCGTCATTGTTGTTTGGTGGGCCCGTACTGGATTCGAACCCGCCAGCTCAGGTGTACGTGGCAGGCGCCTTAGCCCCTTGAGCCACAGGCGCCGAGCCTCCTGGGTTATTTTTTAATGAATTAAGGTTGAGTTTTATCAAATAGTTTTCCTGAATCTATTGAAATGATAATATATTTTTCTCATTTAACCTATTAATTGTGGCAAATTATCAACAATTATAATCCTTGAAACCTAAATCAAATATTTCTCACAGTTTCTTCATGGTTTGGGATTTTCATTTTATGATATTTCTTTTTTTCATTTTTGCCATTTTATTTTTGTGTGTGTACACATTTGCTTAAAATCAGTGAATTTCTAGGCCAGGTTCAGGTAATTGAAGGAACTTTATAAGTAGTTTATATTGTCTAGATCCAAGGTTTGCTGTAAACATAGTCTGGAGTAAAGTGGGAAATAACATCTTTCTAAAGACAGGTTTGGAAATTCTAATCCAGTCCGTTAAGATGTTTCCTTTCTCTGGTAGCAGAGCTGACTGATACCTGGCTGCTAGGCCAGCATTCACTGGTATAACCAAGACAACAGGATACAGACCAAGACCAGTCAGTCCACTCCATGTTACAGTACAGGTTTCACCTGTAGTCTAAGGTAAAGTTACAAAACTTCTGTAAGCTATATCTGTTGTCAGAAATGGAAGCACTGCCATTGGTAAACCAGCGGCAATATGAGCTTTTGTCACATGCGTCAAAAATGACTGTTTGCTATTAGTCCAGAGATAGTACCATTAAATCCAATATATACTGATCCGTGTTCATGTAAATTCCTTTCTGTTTCTGGAAGCTGGTTAATTTTTCTGGTTATGATAATGAAATGGTTTTGGTTTTCTTTAGTATCATCTGGTTTATGATTTTCCATCCTGAGCTTTCCATCTTATGCTCTCCTTCTCTCAAGAGCCACTGAAGCCTCTGATTTTCCTCAGCTAAGCTGTGTTCAAATCTCCTGGGTGCAGCCATCTTTGGTTGACACGTCACTTGATGTCTCTTTATGATATTTCTAATTATGATCTTGATCCTGTTAGTTAATTTTCAAATCATAACCCAACTTTTCATTCCTAAGATAAATCTCTTATTATTCTTTATATAGATTGTTGGATTGTTGGATTCAATTAGTTATTTGTTATTTTGTTGAAGATTTTTACATCTACATTGGCCTATAGTTTTCTAATCTTGTAACATTCTGCCTCGTTTTGGTATCACGGTAAAACTGGACTCATAAACCAAATCCAAAAGGTTCCCATTTTCAATTTTGTGATGGGATTTGTATAAGATTAGTATTATCTTTCCCTTGGAATTGACCGGTAAAGCCATTCAACTCTGGATTTTCTGCATGAGAATATTTGAAATTATAATTTAAATTTATGGAACTGGTATAAGAGTATTCAGATTGATGAAGGTACATATGAGCCTTTACACTCATGAATTAGTTAAATATCCCTATTAAAAAGTTTAAGTTGGGTTCAAAATCTGTCTCTAATCCACAGTGGAAAAAAATGTAAACCATAAATCAAGGATATAAAACTGCAACATTTTATTAGATCAAATGCAAGCATTTAATATGTTATTTTATATTTATAAAAGTTGTACTATAGAATGTAACATTTATGAGACTGTGATAAACAACATGGCATTCATAGTAGTTTCACTCATGTATATATATTTTAAAGACTGATGTATATTAAAACTAATGAATTTTATGCACGTATTCATTAGTAATCTTTCAATAAGCAAAATATCACGAATACAATATTGATTTTTATAAAATTTTGTTTTTCAAAAAATTCGTCCATTTATTTTATCTTTGCTGTCAAATTTACCGGTACAAAGTTTTTCGTATATCCTCTATCCACTGAATGTTAAATGGTTGTGTTAAGTAATATTTCCTTTTCCACTCCTAAAATTCATTTCTGAGGTGTTTTGTTTTCCTTGCTTTTTGTTTGTTTGTTTATTTTTTCTGCTTCCACCCAGCACTTCCTTAGAACACTCGCCTAGGTCGGGCAGAGGGGAGCTGGGATGATCGCAAGCAGCGCCCATCTCCCTATCTCGGGGGATTCGCCGGGCATCAGGTGCTGCTCCACGCGGGTTTAGAGCTCACACCACCACGGACGAAACCGCCAGAGAGCAGCGCTGCTACTGCCAGGCAGCCGGTGTAGGAGGGACCCCTAGGACAGCAGGGCTTCCCGGTCTGATGATGGGAAAGCGACACATGCACCCGCACATGCGCACACCGTCAGGGTCCGCCAGGACCTTCTCAGTGTTCCACTCAGTGTCATCGTGGCGCAGCGGCGACCCGGAGATGAACTTCGGGTCAGTAGTGAGCGCAGCGGCTTTCCGCAGAAAGGCAAGAGCGAGTGCGCCCGGTCACCATTCACCTCGCACTTCTGGAAGAGGAAAGTGAAGTTGGGCTGCAACCCGCCGCCGGGTCGGGCGTGCATCAGGGAATTCAGACTCGGTTCTCTCTTGGTGCTCTGATGCGCATACTAGTTGCACGGGATGCCAAGCACCATCTGGCTTCGCGGCCCAAGGCGCCGCTGCAGCTCTTTCTTGGGGGTGCATCAGAGGGACGCCCCTTTCTCCATGAGCCGCACCTTGCCCGCAGGGAGCCCAGGCTCACAGGCAGCTCCCCTCCCCCACCAGCGAAGGCGCACATGGGGGCCGCCCCCGCTAGCCGGGCAGCCCCTCGGTGTGGGCGTGGGTGTTGGAGAAGCCAGGGAAGAACTTAGTACCTGGCCAGCTGGGAGGCCCAGGCAGTAGTCCTTCACTGATTTTTTTTTTTTTTTTTTTGCTAGTCTATCAATTTTATTAATATGTAGTTTCAAAAACAAACTTTGACATTATTTTGTTCTCTGTCATTCCACTTTCTTTTCTAATAAATTCTGTTCATCTTTCTTTTTTCTTTTGCTTTTCTTGTGTTTAATTTACATTTGTCCCTAGCTTCTTGAGTTGGAAGCATGGATCTTGATTTTTTAACTTTTCTTCTCTCCTAAAGTATTCGTTTAAAGCTATACATATTCTTCTAACTTTTGCTACATCCTACAAATGCTTTTGCTACATCCTACAAATTTTGACCTGCTGTGTTTTCATTAACATTCTAATCTAAATTACAGTTATCTTTTAATTCATGGGCTATCAAAATATGCTTAATTTCACATTTTGGAAGATTTTACACACTTTAGTTCTGGTTTAATTCTAGTTTTTTTCCAGAAAATATAGAATAAAATTTCAATAATTTTAAACTTATTGAGATTGTTTTATGGTTCAGTATATAGTTATAATAATGTCCTCTGCACACCTGATAGGAGTTTGTATTCTGCAATGGTGGATAGTGTTTACTGTCAATTAGGTAAAATCATTTGATACTGTTCAAATCTTCTGTTGTTCTCTCATTCACTAAGGCTAAAATCTCTATGACTGTTTTGTCTCTCTTTACTTTTGCCAACTTTTGTACATTAAAATATGTTGTTATAGGCTGGGCGTGGTGGCTCATGCCTGTAATCCTAGCACTCTGGGAAGCCAATAAAGGTGGATTGCCTGAGGCTGGAGACCATCTGAGCATCAGAGACATCCTGTCTCTAAAAATAGCCAGGCACCAGTAGTCTCTGCTACTTGGAAGGCTCAAAGCAAAGAGAATCACTTGAGCCCAAGCGTTTGAGGTTGCTATGAGCTATGACACCAGGGCACTCTACCTACCCAGGGTGACAAAGTCAGACTCTGTCTCAAAAAAAAAAAAGTTGTCATATTTATTTGCATTAAATACTCTTGTCTTTTTTGTAAAATTGGCCCTTTTATCATTCCAAAATGTCCCTTTTTATTTCATTTAATTTTTCTGTAAAGGTGGCACCTCACTACTGCCCAGGTTGCTCTTGACCCTTTGGCCTCAAACAGTTTTTTCACCTCAGCCACCCAAAGTGCTAGGATTATAGGCATGAACCTTGGTTCCAGCCTCCCCTTTTATTTCTGGTGATACTCTTGTCTGAAAATCTACCTGGTCAGACATAGCTACTCTACCTTAATTATTTAGAGTTTGCATAATATATTTGTCCTTTCTTTTACTTTGATCCTGTGTATGACCTGTTTCTGTTACAAAAACCATTAATCCAGTTTGATAAGCTCTGCTTTTAACTGAAGTGTTGGTTATTTGTGTTTAATATAATTCTAACATGGTTAACATTTAATCTGCCATTTGCTATTTTCTGTTTATCCCCTCAGTCCTTTGTTCCTTTATTCCTTGCTCCTGACTTTCTTCCAAAAATGAATCAAGGGGGGTGGTGCCTGTGGCTCAGTGAGTAGGATGCCAGCCCCATATCCCGAGGGTGGTGGGTTTGAACCTGGCTCTGGCCAAACTGCAACAACAACAAAAATGAATCAAGGACATTTTTAGTATTTTGAATTTTTAGTCTATCTCTTTGTATCTTTTAGTGCATTCTAAATTGTGCATTCTTAACTTCTCCTGTTCCACCTGAAACAATTATAAACGTTTAATAAACAATATAAGGAGCTTTCAACAGAATAATTCTATTTACCCCTCACTTTATTCTTTGTGTTTTGATTGTTGTATATTTTGCTTCTATTTTATTATAAACCCCACAATATATTGTTATTGCTTTTTTTAAGTAGCCAATACTATAAAAGAAATATGGAAAAAAATTATATATATCACCCTACATTTACTGTTTTATCATACAATATGCAATAAAATTCTTTCAAAATGTGTCACCATTATCACTACTAAAATTAGCATTTATGAATTCAGTTTAAAATTTATTTTAGTTCATTCATGGCCTGGACCCTGTCAACCTGTTGAAAAGATTAAGGTATTAAAATATTTATTAGCATAAATATATGAAAATATTTTAACACTTCTGCAATGTTTATTATCATAAATATACTAAAATATTTTAGCGGTGCTGCATTGGAAACCCCTTTCCTCTCAAAATATCATTTTCCCATACAGTCAAATAGTGCAATTCTAAACTTATTTTAGTGGCTGAGATGTAATTTTATAATTCCATTTTATTTTCTGTCAGGTAAAAAGGAACAAAGTTGGAATAGATATGAGTTACAATGTACCTACATCCACATGGCACTAAAACTATCAAAATTTATATTCATAATAATGTATATACAAGCAAGAAAAAGTTATAATGCAATAGAAATTTCCAGTAATACAATTCACAGTCAAGAATTTGTTAAAAATTTCGTAAATCCTATGGATTATTTTAATAACCCAGTGCCAATGCTTATTCTTTAATAGAACACTCTTTTGCCTTATGGTCTATCTGATAGTGTTCAAGCACTGACTTCATTATTCACATGTTTGTAGAGCTTTTCTTTTTCCCCAGATGAACATAACAAAAGAAGTGTTGTTTTAACTTTGGGTTCATAGGATATAAAAATAAGAAAACAAGAGAATCTCTAACCCTGTGCTATTTCTTTGATATCTAGTATCTTAGTTGCACCGGATGGGAAGCTGTAGCCAAAAAGTGGGGGCGACCATCTGAGCATCAGAGAGACCTGATTAAATACTCTTGTCTTTTTTGAGGATCAACAGCCCTGTGCACATAAACCTTAGTGGCAGAAAACTAAACAACTTCCAAACACCACCCCCTCCACCCGCCTTCCGCCCTCACCCCCATCCTCGCTTCCTCCTGCGGGGCACCAAGTCCTGGGCAAGAGCAGCTTCAGATTTCCTTTCTCCTCCACTTCTATCACTACCTTGGAGGACACAGTCCAGCCAAAGTGTCATTTTGTAAATAAACTGCATGCATAAAGTCCAGACTGAAATAGTGTGAATGAGACTATGTCGCCCAGGTACCTTAGGACGAACCAGAGATCTAAGAGCCCGGCCAGGGCTTTCTCACCAAGTATTTCATGTCGGCTGCAGGGGGCTGGACATTTCTTCGTAAATCATTGTGAACCTTGAGACATTCCTTTATAAACGCTGGGTCGTCGAAGGCTGGGAGTTTCGACGATTTAATGGCTACCAGACACAGACCTAAGGTCCATAAGCAGCACAGTTTCCTCTTCACGGCCATGGAGGAGCGTGGAGGGGCCCTGACTGCACGGACCGGTAACGGCCCGGGCAATCCGACTGCTCCGGCCCTGGCACCGCGCTCGCCCTTGCTCCGGCTCGAGCCCGGCGCGGACTGGCCAGCCGGCCGTGGGCAATGCCGCCCCGGGGCCGCGATCTGCGGCAGGACTCGCCTGCCCCCAAACCTTGGCTGCAGAGGAAAACCCTGGGTCGCCTCTAGTGCGGGGAGTTTGAACTAAATGCTTTCTGAGGCTCCGTCCGCAATCCCTGCAGAGCCCGTCCGGGGTGGGGAGGGAGAATCCAAATCGCAGCAGGCAGGCAGCTCAAGGTTAGGGAAAGAACAAGTTTGGGGCGCCCACAAGGGGCCAGGCCTGTGCCAAGCACTCGGTGCTGGAGTCGCAGATTCGCGTCTGTGTACACCTCACAGCGCTCCTTTCCTCAGGGAGTAGAACAGGCTATTGGTACACTTGGTGACACATCGTGATCCCAGATTATTATGTTACCAAACATTTCATAATTTGCCTCTGTTTTCCCATCTGAAGAGACTGACTGACTAGACAAAAAATAGACGCATGGAAAAGTGTAGGCTTAATTTCTTTAAAACTTTTACATCAGTTATACTTATTCAATAATAAACCAGCATCTTTTGCATAACCTTTTTTAAAAATAATTTTTATTAAATCATAATTGTGTACATTGGTGCAATCATAGGGCAGAATATGCTTCATATAGAATCAGAAACATTTTGATTGTACTGTGAGAGATAGCCCTCATAGCATTTTCTTAATCACTATATAAAGACATTGATACTACATTTAATAAGTTTCACCAGTACCCTACTAAGATGCACCGTAGGTGTGATCCCACCCAATTGCCCTCCCTCCACCCATCCTCCCCCTCCCCTCCCCTTAGCCCTAATATAGAGCTAATTTATAGCTTTCATATGAAGGCTAAAACCCAATTATAGCACAAGAATGCTCCAGTAGTTTTAAAAAACCGTTAGCTCACAGTCCACTGACAGCTCCCTGGGGCATACTCGCAGACCCAGCACTTGGCAGAATGTGAGTACTCCATAAAATACATATCAAAACACATGGAATCTGACTACAGAGATAGGTAGTCTCTTGACTTTATTACAAAGTGAAATTGTGAATTATTTATGTAGTTTAACCATTATTTTTATTATCGCCTCATGTCTTAGAAGTGTAATGATTTGATCTAAGATAATAAAGTCACAGCACATAAGGCAACAGAAAAATACCAATTTTTAAAATTATCAATTGGCAAACTATCTTGGATGATTTTTCTTGTTATAAAAAAATAATTCTTAGAAATGAACTGATTATAAGTTTTTTATTTTAATATTTTAAGGAATATTTAAATTAGTATTTACTCAATTTTCATTTTACTTTCTTGATGATTATAATGTCATTAAAGAACAACAAATTTTCATTTTTGACATGAAATAAAAAATGTTATTCTTCCAGAGAACAGAAAGAAAAAGTTGGAAGATGCCTGCCTTTTGGAATAACCAGAATAGCTATAAAGCTTTTGTAATTACATTGTTGGAGCAACTGCAGGATAATGGTTAATTTATATTGCTCTGTAAGCTATCTCAGTGTTACTGGTACTGATTAGCATTTGAGTGATATTTACCACTTATTTCACTAAAACAGTGGTTCTCAACCTTCCTAATGCCTCCTAATGCCTCGTAATACCATGAGCCTTTAATAGGGTTTCTCATGTTGTGGTGACCCCCCAACCATAAATTATTTTTGTTGCTACTTCATAACGGTAATTTACTACTGTTATGAATCATAATGTAAATATCTGCTATGCAGGATGTATTTTTATTGTTACAACGGGGTCGCCACTCACAGCTTGAGAACTGCTGCACCAAAAGAACGAAGGAGAGTAATGTCTTCGTTGTCCACTTTTCGGATACATACATAAAGAAATTAAGTAAGCGAATACTTCTCTTTCATAAGATAATGCCCAGAAAACAACAGAAATAATAGTGAGAGAAGAAAGAATAAATGTGAAGAATTGTGCAATAGACTCCCATTGAAATATACAAGAGGATAAAGACAGTTTTGAGGTCATGTACTTATAAGTAAGATTTTACTAACCTATAAATGTGAAGGTTTAATATTTTTATAACATTATGTTAATTTTTTTAGGTTTATAATATTTCACATGTTGGTTTAGAGGAAAAAAAATCAGAAAAAGCCTTATTATCTCACCTAGGAAGTCCCCACAAAAGAACTTGCCATTGGCAGTATTAAAAATTATGCGCAATTTAGTTCTCATTGCAATTGCCTGTAATAACTACATATTTTTCCACTGGGTGAAAATTAGGTGCAGAAAGAACATTTAAATTGAGCACTTAGCTATGCAGGTTAAGTCCCAACAGATTTCAGCTGGAACTGCATGAAGGCGCCACGTTTAACCTAGTGATTTGAGGTGAAAGAAACTGGAAATTAAATTTGCAGATTTAAGAACAGAGTATAAGGTATTTTCCCAATGTAATTTCCTTTTATTCCTCTACTTTTTTAGTTATGAGAAAAGGCAATAAAGGAAGACATCAATTCTCAAGCAAATAATCCCTTCTATTGAGCCTGCTAACCATACAGCTAATTAATTTTTTTCTTCTCATAACAACAAAAACTTCATTAGAAACAAGGTTCGTGTTCTCATACAAATCTTTATTTTCATTCTACTGCATTTTCAAGAAAAACAAAGAGAAAGAAAGGCATTTACCTTGAAGTATTTTGTAATGGTCTACTAAAAACCTCCCAGAATAGCATCAAACTGTGATTTTATTAAAGTCTGGATTTTGTTGAAAGGTCTTTGCCCAGAAAATTAATTTTGCAGTTTCTCCAATGTGATCAGACTCAAGAATGCTAACTTACTCTGAATTAAATTAAGAACAGACTAGAATATAAAACAGAATACCAATTTACTCATTTATGATAAGAATTATGACTTTAACCAGAAAGCACACACCGCCATGATAAATATGGAAACTACATTAAATAATACTTATTCAAGGAATTAGCACCAGGAATTTGGATGATTCTTAAGCAGCTTCTGTTAGTCTAGAGACCATTCTTTCCTAAAAAGACACAGTCTTGGTAGACAAAATTACTCCCAGTCATCGGTCAAAATATTCTTTCTCCTAACAAACTCTGTGCACATTGACAATTATATTTCTGTTCATTGTTTTTCAGGTCCATAGGTGAAAAATAAACCTTTTTTCAAATGTGTCCATAAAGCTTATTTGATCACAGTCTACTTCAAAGCAGTAGTCACTGAAATTGACTCTGTGTATTTTTTATTTCATCCACTAAGTCAGTGGTTCTCAACCTTCCTAATGCTGTGAGCCTTTAATACAGTTCCTCCTGTTGTGGTGACCCCCAACCATACAATTATCTTCGTTGCTAATTAATAGCTGTAATTTTGCAGCAATGAAAATAATTGTATGGTTGGGTGTCACTGCATATGAGGAACCGTATTAAAGGCTCGTAGAATTAGGAAGGTTGAGAACCAGTGCTCTAAGTGTTGAAAGAGATTTTTTTCTTACTCACCTAAACGTCCTGATTCCGCTTCCAAGCCCCTTAAAGAGGGGGTTTTGGAGAAACATCTTCTACTACCTGCTCCTATCCCAGACACATCTTTTTTATCCATAGAAAATCCTCTGCTCCCTGTAATCAGATTTAGTTTGGAAGATACCTTGTTCTCGGCTGCTGTTGACACTGCTCTTTGTGACTAATTTTACTCCATGTAAGCTTCAAGTGAGCCGAAGAGAGGATGATTAAAGCAAAGCAGTAGTGTGAATACCAGAAAAATACCAGGTGTAACAAGAAAGCAAGACAGGGCATAGGCACTCCCTAATGAGGAATAGCATTTCTGTAATTTATTTTTTTCAATTCAGATTAATATGAAGGTACAAATGATTAGGTTACATTGTGTTTATAAAGTAAATTTCAAGTTTTAGTTCATCCCTTCATTCAGGGGGTGTGCTGTATACATTGTGACATTTTGAAATGTATTAACAGTTGCCCCTTATTAACTATTAATTATTAATATTAATTTCATATATTAATAACAATATAGTAATATTACTATATTATATAGTGTTAGTATAATATAAATATTCCTCGGCTAGAATTTTGAGAAATCTGGTTAAACCAAAGTTAATAATTTAGTGGGTGGGCACATGTCTATAACTCTAACAGACAAAGCATTGTCAAACGCAAGTCTGTTTCACTATGAAATTCTGGTTTTGTAGAACACCTACTCTAACAGGCAATGGAATTGATATTTGGAAGATAAGATTTAAGTGTTAAACATTCCTATTCAAATATAAATGCAAAATTAATTCATGTAATATATAAAAGGCTTTGTGTCTACTTTATTACTGCTCTCCCTAGTAGGGAAAATTATACAGTTGATTGGAGGAGAAGCTGTTAGTAATCAGATTGTAATATTAATAGCAAATAGGTGATATTGATATCAGAAAGCAGGTATAACCCTCATGTCAGTGTTCCTCAAAGTGTGATATGTAAACCACCTATACCAAAACCTGAATGGCTTTACAACGTTGCAAGTTCACCCCATTCTCTGTAGACTTAGCGAAGCAGAATCTTTGGGGATGGGCCATAGAAGTCTGGATTTTAAATAGACACACCATGACATTTCTATGAACATTTGAGTTTGAGAATTATTGAATTAAGGTTTCTGTTTACCTTTTAAAAGAGTCCACATTTAGGCTCAAAACATTTTGGAAACCTCCTAAAAACTTTTATAAATAGTATGCAAGCTCCAATATATAAAAATATCTCCAATATCCCTCCAGTTCTGCCAATCACATTATACCCAAAAAAGTCTTTCATTTACATAATCACACACATCAAAATCTTAAACAATGTACACTATATATACTAAACAGGAAAAAATATACATTCTTATTTCTTTCGTATTGTCCTATTTCCATTTTCTTAAGGAGACTTACAAATTTGATTATTTGTCAAAAAGCAAATAAATCAACTTTCTGGACATATAAAAATAACCTGAAAGAAAATGAGACACTGGCCAATTTAAACCTTTTTGTTTAGCGTTTACATAAATTAAATTGAAGTATTTTTATCTTCCTATCTTTAATGTTAAAGCTTTGTAAGTTCAGATCTCCACAAACTTAACTTTGTATACATGTCGCAAAAATAAATATGTCCTTTCCATTCCTCTCCTTCCCTAGAATATTTATAAATATAACCCTCTAAATATTTAAAAATTATTTGATCCTCCTGTGTTACAGTCAGAAAATTTGTGACATTTACATTGGCAGGGCGTCGTGGAGTTAGGGCTGACCACAGTGCTCATGTGTCTCCGCTCAAACCCTTGATTATTGTTAGTTTCTCTAACATCATTTAAATAAAGTATTTGATATGAATATTTTCTATAGTTCTCCATATTGAAATGAAAAAAACATGTTGGAGAAATATAAAAGATACTTCTCAAACTTAACAATTTCTTAAAATTTTGATTCTAAAAAAAGTGATTTAATGTTTAAGAGGTCTAATATTTTTCTATTATTCAAAAGACTAAGAAGTCACTTTCTGAAAATCTCACAGGGAAGGTTTTATCTTGTAGGTGTACTCCAGATAGACACATTGAATTTTTAATAGGAAAAATGTCCTGGACAAAGTTCTAGCAGCTTAAATGCATAAAGCTTGTCCAGGGTACATTTCAAGAAGCACTTTGGAGAAAAGGTATGAAGCACAGTACAATCAATCACACTGTAATTACCACGCATGGATTCGGTGCACCCCAGGATACCTGGTGGTGGCTCAGCTGCTCAGCTCACTGCAGGAGCCAGCCGTTCACTCTGTGTACTAGTGGAGACACTGGAAGAGGAAAAAAATTGTGAAGGCCAGTTATTTGATGTCCTTCTATCTAAGACGGCAGTTTAACATGAAGTCACCTGGCATGGGGAGCTGAGTCAAGCCAACAAAATAAAGAAGAAGGAAAGGTACACGGCCTCATCCTAATCAATTACAAACCTTAAAGCTGCTTCCTACCACCTCACTATAACCGGGACTATGCAGTTTGAGTGGAATTATTTTTCTTTTGTAAATGCTGCATCTCAGTCATGACTAGAATCAGGGCTTCATATGTATCAGGAGAGAGCGACGGATAGATTTATAGATATACATCTCACTTTAACTTCATAGAGATAACAGAGATATGAAATTCCCTTTAGCTGTAATTATCATTACATAGTCAGGTTTGCCTTAGACTAAGCATTAGGAACTTCAGATAAAGGTCACCAGTTACCTTCTATATTAGCCTATAGACAATTTAAAGTTGACATCTGGGTGATTTTTTTTTTAATTATGCAAGGTCTCGATAAAAAGAAACTATGGCAATTTACGGACTAACAAACAGTAGCTTGTCACAGGTAGCATATTAACATTATATGTTTTGGTTTTTATAATGTGGCATGATAGTTATTAACAGCCCCATGTTGCAAATGAGGAAGTTTTATAGATGTAATTTTTTTTGATGACACCAAATTTGTCTAAATCTTAAATTATAATTTTCAGCACACAGCATCCTAAACCAGACTCCTCATCTCTCTGCTCTTTCCCTTCTTTCCCTCATCCCTCTCCTGTTAAATCAGAAGAACTTACTGCTGGGAGTACAGGCTCTGGCGCATTTTATAAGGGTACAGGTCAAATCTGCTAGTGTGGAGTATAAATGTCTTAACACAATAAGAAAGTGCGGTGAAGGCAACATTAACTAGTGCGTTGTAAATATTTCAAATTGTATATAAAACCAACATGTTGTACCCCTTAAGTGCATTATTGTACACAGCTATGATTTAATTAAAAAAGAAAAGAAAAGAAAGAGTACATGCTCTGGAGTCAGAGTGACCCCAGTCTCAAGTCCTAATTCCAACATTTACCACCTTGGAGATTGTGGGAAAATTACTCAGTTTTTCTAGACCTCAGTTTTCCCATCATTAAGATGGGACTAGTAATCATTCTGACCTTGTCATGGTTTTTATGGCGTAAATATAGAAGGGTTTGTCACGTGTCTGGCACATCATTAGATAATAAGTTTCCATTACTACTATCCTCATTTTCCAAACCCTCGTTTCCTCATTAGCAGGTCAGTTGTTCTTTTTTCATTCCAGTGAATTGCTGAAGTCGTTCATTCTCAACTTTTCCCTCTTTCTTACCCTGTACATCTACTTGATTATGACGTCTTAGCTCTGAAATGATTCTTGCACATTTTTAATCCTTTACATTTCTCCAACTCAGAAATGTTGTCCTCATAACCCTTTCCTTGTGATTCCCCCAAATCATCCACCTCCTGTTTGGAGATATCCAAAGTGAGAGTCACACATTCCAAGGGATGACCATGATAAGCCAGTGGAACACAAGAGACAAATACCAAAACTTCTTACTCACTTTTTATTTCATCCACCTTAATTTCTACTTTTGCCTGTGTTTTAAAAGGTAGGAAATGTCCTACAGTGGTGAGGGGAGGGATAGGGAAATGCTGGTCAAAAGATAAAAGATTTCAGTTAAAAATTTCAGTTAAGAGGACCATGTTCAGGAGATCTATTCTACAGCAGGATGACCACAGTTCATAACAATATTTTGTGTTTTCAAAATTGCTAAGAAAGTAGATTTTAAGTGTTTTCACTATAAAAGTATATTAAGTAGGTATTGTATTACATATGTTAATTAGTTCAATTCAACTTTTCCCCATGCACACATATTTCAAGACATCAAGTTGTGTACAATAAATATATAAAAGTTTCGGGGGAAGATGGGAAGGGTCCAGGTGAAACTTACTAAATGCAGAATATAAAGGTCTTATCACAATAACTAAGAAAATGCCACAAAGGCTATGTTAAACAGTTTGATGAAAATATTCCAGATTGTATATGAAACCAGTACCCCATGATTTCATTAATGTATGCAGCTATGATTTAATAAAAAAAACTGAAAAAAATATAAAATTTTCATTTGTAATATTATTATAACATAAATAAAAGTTAAATACTGAAAAATGTTATTATAGTAACTTAATGAATAAATATGCATATATTATGTTTTGTTTTAGAAATAGTCAATAAACCTCTCAATATTAGGGAAATTTCTCTACGTTATCCAAATCATTTATGATAATTTCTCTAATTATCCAAATCATTTATGATAATACCATACAAAATAATTTTAAAATCTCTGGTTGTCTACCATTCCTTTCTAACTTTTATACATTCTGGAACCAGTTTCATTTCTACTTTTATATTTGACTCATTTTAGTATGCCCTACTGTCCACCTTACTTGATTATGTTATGAGATTTCGTATTTCTTTTTTTTTTTATTATCTTTATCATTAAATCATAGCTGTGAGATTTCCTATTTCAATGCTTACTTCTAACAATTTGCTATTTAGTATTTTTCTTTTTTTTCTTACCTTCCTTTCTGCTTTTTTCCCTATAGTCTTTCTGAATAGATTTAGTATTCTGATTTCAGTATTACTGAAAATGAACCATGCACTGCAACCAAACAGGAAATATAAACTTATTTTAATAAAATAACATTCTAGGAAAAGAACTCACTCACAGTCGTGCAATGCTTTCTTGTTCCATAACCTCCTATTACAAATCTTCCATTTTCTCTTAGTTTATTCCCTTCACACTTTCCACAGTCTCATGGATCTCCAAGCGTTGTGTTTGTATCTGTAGTTTAGAACTTACCTTCTGTCTTGTTCCAATCTTTCTCTGTCTTTTTCACATTCCTTTTATTATATCACATCTTGGTTCACCCATTCTTTTATTTTTCAACAGATAGTCATTGAGTTCTGTTTACAATAAGGATCTACACAGTAATCACATCTGGCTCAAATATGGGGCTCGTTCAAATCTGGGTCATGGAAAAATTATTCAAAGGAGAGAGATAAAAATCTTTCTGCAAAAAGTTTGCATTTAATGTTTTTCAAAAAAGCAGCAGGTATTATGTGAGAAATCAGAACTGAGTAGGATTTCTTGACATCTGCTATACAGCTTAATGATATTTTTATTTTCAGCTATATAAAAGAAAAGTACCATAACTCTTGTACTACTGTGGACCTCCAATATCTTGGTATGTCCTTAACCTTTATTACCTGAGGTCAATGACCAGATCACTGCACATAGTAGGTGCTTAACAACTGAGTGCTATTGTTATGTACCGTTTGAAAGATAGATACATGCAAATTGCTGTTCCCAAAAAAGTTGGCTTGAAATAAGGTTACCAAGAATCCAACATACTCATTCTAATTTGAAGGCAGTAGATGATCTAATACAAGGTGGCAGATAAGGGATCAAGGGAGCAAGGAGAGGGGAGAGGGAGGGTGATGGGGGTCATGGTATATGATGCACCTCTTGACGGTGGGACACAATTACAAGAGGGACTTTACCTAACAAATGCAATCAGTGTAACCTAATTTTTCATACCCTCAATGAATCCCACACAATTAAAAAAGAAGAAAAAAACACATAGTACTGAAAATTTTAAAAAATACTACATTAATCCTTCAAAAGAAAAAGAAATAAGGTTGCCATATTTAGCAAATAAAAATACATTAATAGGATGTCCAGTTAAATTTGAGTTTTAAATATACAACAACTATCTCATGGTGCATACTCATACTAAAAAATTAGTTGTGATTATCTGAAATTCAAATTGAAATGGCTGTCTTCTGTTTTATCTGGCACTCCTACCTGTGTGACATCTTAAGTATCATCAATATTAAAATAAAGCTTTATTCATTATTTTAATTCTAGGTTAATAGGAGAGTACATCCAATTATGTTATTGCTTTTTTAAGGTTAAAGTTCACCTTGTAGTTGTGTCCTTCATCCAGGAAGTGTCACATATACCTGTGCAATTTCCCCACTCGGTGGTACCTTTCCCAACTTTCCCACACCACACTATTTGAATTTACTTTAGCTTTTCTCTTATGTAATCATAAATGTGAGCATTTGTCAATCCTCTAGGCTCAAATTAGAACTGAGTACATGCGATGTTTATTGTTCCATTCTTGTGATACTTTGCTTAGGAGAATATTCTCCAAAGCCATCCAGGTTTTTATAAAAGATACAAACTCTTCTTCTTTTTGTGACTAAATAGTATTCCACAGTGTACATTTACCACAATTTATTAATCCATTAATGTGTTGGAGGACACTGGGGTTGTTTCCACATCCTTGGGATTGTGACTTGCGCTGCTCTAAACATTCAAGTGCAAATGTCCTTATAGTAAAATGTATTTTTTTCCTTGAGGCAGATACCTAGGATTGGGTCAGATGGAAGGTCTCCTTTTAGTTCTTTGTTGAATCTCCAGACTTCTTCTCATAGAAGCTGAACCAGATCGCAGTTGCACCAGCAGTGGATGAGTGTTCCCTTCTCTTCACATCCACACGAGCACCTGTTGTGTGGGAGCTTATGCTGTGGGCCAGTCTCACTGGAGTTCTTGGATATTTTAAAGAGGTTTTAATTTGCATTTCTCTAATTAGGGATGATGAGCAAGTTTTCTTTGTTTTTTTGAGACAGAGTCTCAAGCTGGGTAGAGTGCCCTAGCATCACAGCTCACAGCACCCTTAAACTCTTGGGCTTAAGTGATTCTTTGGCTCAGCCTCCCAAGTAGCTGGGACTATTAAGTGCCCTGCCACAATACCTGGCTATTTTCCATGTGTTTGTTGGCCCATTCATTTATCCTTATGATAGAAGTTTCTGTTTCTGTCTCTTTTCCAGTATTTAATAGAATTCTTTGCTCTTTTTCTGTTGATTTGCTTAAGTTCTTTGCAGATTCTATTTATTAGTGCCTTGTCAGATTTGCAGCATGCAAATATCTTCCCCCATTCTGAAGATTGTTTCTTTGCTTTGTTGATTATGTCCTGAGCTGTGCAGAAACTTTTTAACTCAATTAGATTTCATTTATTTATTTTTGTTGTTGCTACAATTACCAGTGGAGTCTTTTTCATAAATTTTTACCCTAAGCTGATAAGATTAAGAGTTTTTCAATATTTTCTTCTAGGGGTTTTATAGTTTTGTGTCTTAGATTTAAATCTTTTGTCCAATGTTAGTTAATTTGTATAAGGAGTAAGAAGTGTTGATCGATTTTCAGTCTGAAATGTGGCTAACTAGTTCTCCCAGCACAATTAATTGGATAAGGGTTCTTTTCCCCAGTGTATGCTTTTGTTTGCTTTGTGATGGCCATGAAAAGCTGGTTTCATTTCTAGATTCTCTGTTCTGTTCCATATATCTATAAGTCTAAATAAAGCTTTATTTTAAGAGCAAATTTACCATCTAGGCAATAGGAATGGTTCTTTTGTGAATTTCAGGGGCTATGTTCTTCCAGAAACACTTAGATATGTTCTTAAAGCACTCTGAAGAGGACAGTGGTACTGTGGTATTGCTGTGCAGCTATGTTCCATAGACTCTCCCATGGGGAAATAGAAATCATATATGCCATGGGCAAGTTGGTTACACTTTTTATGTGAATAAAAGTTAAATACTGTTGATTATTTATAATAAAAGTAACCATTTCATTTATTATAGAAGCCTTTCTACTATCCTGCTCTTGAATTCCCCTTCTTTCATAGTTCAGATTCCTTCCCAAGTCCTACAATTTTTTCCCTTGTTTTATGCCAATTCTTCCTCACCTCTCTTTTTATTCTCTAATTTTATTCTATTCCTCAACCTATCTGTTGCTCCTATTATTTCTAGCACCCACTTAATATTATAATAAAGATAATTTGTCATATTTCAATAGTGTTTTACAGTTACACAATCTTTCTATGTACTCTATTAATTGAGATATATATATTAGCAACTAAAGTTATAGACTAGGAAATTATGATACTAATTAATAATTACAGAGAGTTTATTCTCTGGTACTTTACATTTACATATTCACGTAGTCTTCCCAACATCCTATAGTTAGCTATGGCTAGTAACCTCTTTTCACATAGAAGGTCAGTAAGGCAAGATGAGAGTGCAGTTGGGGTTTAAACCCAAGCAGTCTGGCTTTAGATCCCTTCTGCAACAATATGCTAATACTTACCAACATGTGCATAAAGAGGACTGGGACTTAAACTAATCAGAAACCTGATCCAAGCAGAGTCCTGAATTAAAACCCATGTCTTGGAGTTCAGAATCAACACCAAACTATACCCACTTTCTGCTTTAGCTGCTTTGGACTTTTTGTTCATAGATTATATTCCAAAGAAGAAAGAAAAATTGTTCTCATTAGAATGTTCCACTTTGAAAACAAATTAGGTAAAAATGATGTGATTACAAGTGCAGTTGTGTGCCTCTTTCTTCAAATTTTTTGTTACACCCGCACCCGTTCCAGACATAGAATTTGCATGTCTGAGGAATGAACAATAAGAATACTATTATATAATCAAGAATCTCAATAGGAAAACATGTCAAGCTGCCGATCTTGAAAATTGTTTTCACTATTCCTACTATTCCAAAAAAGCCAATCCCACTTCTCAGAATCACAGCTGTTCTGAAGTGATAACAAAAGTCTAGTAGGTTTGCTCATTCAATTCTAGACAAGAATTCCAAACAACACCCCTATCATAAATAATAAGGAACATAATTCTTTCTAGTATTTTGGGGGCTTCCAGTATCAAAACGCAATATTTAATGGCACTAATATCTTTCTTAGTTCATGTCCCTTGGCTATGGTGAAGGAAGAAATAGCGGAGGAAAATGTAATAACTTCTGTCTCTTGTAAAAAACGACAGAACAAAGAGATTTGTGTCCTAAATCTTGTATATCACTCATTCTTATTTTAAGAATTCAAATTGTAAGCTTAAGCATTTTTCTCAAAAACTGCATTGGAGAAGAAACCGAGTTAGCTCGAGTTTTTAAGCTTTCACTGGCCATAAAACATACAGAACACTCACCTTTTCCTTTTACATGATAAATGTAATACGTGTTTTATCAAACTACTGTGAGTGTAAGGACAAGACCTATAATGCTGGAGTATCCGGAGCCTGCAAACTTCTTTCAAATTCATCCAAGGCTCTTATTTAAACTGTACTTTGATGTTGATCCAGGGAAGAGTTCAGCCAAGTGATTTGGTTATAAGGGCCAGTAATGTGAACCATAAATTACTGGCTGTGGAATAGCTTGCATGTGTAAAATGTCACAAATTCTGCCATTGGTTAAGACTTTGAAATCACTAACAACCTAAAGGAAACGTTCGAATGAGTTTAACTAGGCTCTACAACACCGGAGTATATCATATCCCGAAGAGTAAAATAAATTTCACGCCCTTCTTGCTGCTCTCCATGACTCTTTACTATCTCAACATGGTGTGTCAAATGTGGTCATTGTGAATATTTCCTCACCTTGTTTTGTGAAAGTCAGTTTATTTTGAGTATGTAAAAATGCTGCTTGATCCTAGCAGAACATAATTATATTTTCTTCTTCCTGTGATTGAGTACATTTCTCAGGTGAAATTAGAAAGTTTAAAATCTAAGAGACAGAGATTGTAACTGAAACCCGCCCTCTCTAAGCTTCTTCACAGTGCAGGTGAACTTTGATAAATGCAGTTTCATCTGAAAACGCTTTGGTAAGTGAAATGAGTTGATGTTCTTAGTTAATTTCTAAAGGAAAATGAACCCTGTCTGATGAATACCTTCATTGTCAATCGTGTATATTAGTCTAAAAAGATTGCTTTAAAGTTAAAACTATATTTGCCTTTATATTTTCAAGTTTTGGTGTATAATTATAAACAGTGAACAAAGGCATAGTGATATACACCAAATGCCAAGTGATTTGGCTGTTACTTACAACATCTGAATTAACCAGATCTTATTTCCAAAGACTGGGGAGAATTATTGCCATCAAAAGCCATTATGCCCTTGGTATCCATCATCCCAGGTGAACTGCAGTGATGGCTACTTCCTGGAGTTCACACCCTTTCATAGTTCTCTGATGTACTGTGTAAGGGTTGGTGTGTGTAACCACTAGAATACAGAAGAGTGCTGATATGCTATTTCAGAGGCTTCTTGTTAGTTTTGAGTCGCTCATTCCAGGCAAAGAAAGCTGCTACATCACAGGAGACTCAGGCAACCCAGCAAGGAGGCCCACAGGACAAGGAGCTGCAGTCTTCTGTCAACATCCAAGGTAATAAGCTGACTTGGAATTGCGTTCTCCTGCCAGCCAGTTCTGCAAATGACTGCAGCCCTTGCCAGTTTCTTGTAGCAGCTCATGAGAATCCCTGAGCCAGGACAACACATCTCACCAGCAGCCAGATTACTGATTCTAAGAAACAGTGTGAGAAAATCTGCATTTCTTTAAACAGCTAAGTTTTAGAGCAGTTTATTTCATAGCAATTCATAACTCGTACAGCCCTATTCAATGTGAGATACAGAGAATTCTGAGATAATCAGAATTTTCCTCTGGCCATTAGAAAAATTTAATTCATACCATTTCAGTATCTCCTTCAGCCAGTGAGTGAGTCAAAGGCAATGGAAAGAAAATTATATCAACACAAGTACAGCTACCAGTTTGTCCTTTGCAGGTGTTTTTTGTATCTAAAAGATAAGCAAATATACATAAAACACTTCAAAAAGAAAATAATTTTAGTATCATTATTATTATTGCTATCATTATGATTTCTCAAAAAGAGAACTAACTTTGAGGTCTTTTTCCTGAAATATTTTTCCCAGACCAATGTCCTGAAGCACTTCTACATGTCTATTTTTTATGCCTGTTTTATGCTGTTTCAGTTACTACAACTTTGTAGTATCTTTTGAAGTCTGGTAGTGAGATACCTCCAACTTTATTCTTCTTGTTCAGGATGATTTTGACAACTTGGGGACTTTGTGGTTTCACACAAATTTTAGGACTTTTTCCCATCGCTGTGAAGGCTGTTTGGTATTTTGATAAGGATTGCATTAAATCTACACATTGCTTTGGGTAGTAAGGACATTTTAAAAACATTAATTCTTCCTGTTCTTGAACGTGGGATGTCTTTCCATTTGTTTGTATCATCTCTGGTTTCTTTCATCAGTGTTTTTTAGTTTTCCATATGAATATGTTCCTACATATTTTTCTTTTTGTAGTAACTTTAAATGAGATTATCTTCTTTATTCCTTTTTCTGCTAGTTCATGTATGAATGTGCTACTGATTTTTATATATGCATTTCACATTCTGCAACTTGTACTATCCTTGATACAAGTCCCTCACCACTGCAGTTAAATTTGTTCCTATGTATTTTTTTGTAGCACCTTTAAACAAGATTATCTTGTTTATTTCTTTTTCTGCTAGTTCATTGTTCATGTAGAGACATACTACTTATTTTTGTACATTGATTTTGTATTCTGCAAATTTACTAAATCCTCTTATCAATTCTAAGAGTTTCTAGGGAGAGTCTTTAGGTTTTTCTCCAGATAAAATCCTGTAATCTGCAAACAGGAACATTTTCACTTCCTTCTCTCCAGTTTGAATGTCTTCAAGCTGGATTGCACACTTATGGTGACTCGTTAATCCTTTCCAATGATTGTGCTTCAATATACTCTGCTATTTGAAAGAGGAACATGTGCCATCTTTTGAACTGCTGCCTCTCCTAAATGTTCATTGCAAATGTCCTTAGCAGCAGGCAGGATCAAGTCTTCCCCATAGTAAAGGGCTTCTCAGCTTTACCAGTGGGGTTAGCCATTTGGAACAAGGCTCTTGATGTAAATCGCTTTAATAATTGCTTCTGTTCGTGTTCACATTTTTTTCTTTTTCAAAACTCTAAAGGATTGCTTTTTCATGCAGGGTGCTTTATCTCTATGTGGCGAAGCACATTTGAAGGTTCTGTGGCTTCACTGAATAACCAGTGGCCACACATGACACAAAGCAGGCTTGGGGAATGTGAATCACCTGTTGCAATGAACTAACAATTTAAGTAGGACTCTTAGTATGTTCTTTTAAATGCAACTTTCACTTTTTTGGCAGTCTTAGAGTCTTCTGCTGTCTCATCATTGTGTCTTTTCCCCTTTTCAAAGCTCTCGAGTGAAATTGGCTTTTTACTCTGTTTTTGGTAGAGGCAGCTTGTGGGCTTACCAACGCCGTGATTAAGACAAGGAGAGAGGCATGGACAGAAGAGGTAAATAAAATAATGGGCAGACCACGTGCAGACTAAGACAAGTATCAGATTCTGACTTAAAGCCTGCAACCAGACGCAGCTGTACAACCGGAGTACATCAACTCACTTGTCACTATAAAGTCTGCCACCAGATGCCGCTTAATTGTCACTTGCCGTTCCCTGATAGGGCCTTGGTGTGAGTCTGCAAGCAATCCAGCGAGCGTGGTCTCTGCAGTCAAACCTCTCTGCTAATGATAATCTGTACTTGCAGCTGCTTTACAGCACGAGCACAGCCGCCAGCTGCACCTCAGATCATCAGGCATTAGATTCTCATAAGGAGCGTGCAGCCCAGATCCCGCACACACACGGGGTACAGTAGGGTCAAAGCGACCGCTGATCTGAGAGCACGTGCAGCTCGGGTGGTGATGGGAGTGACGGGGAGTGGCTGAGCTTTGCTCACTGTGACCCAGGAGGACCTCAGGTACGAGCCACTGAGACTTTTAGTTTTATTTTTCATTTATATGTTTATTTGTTTTTTTTGTTTTTGTTTTTGTTTTTTTGGCTGGGGCTGGGTTTGAACCCGCCACCCCCAGTAAACCTCAGGCGCTTTACTCCTTGAGCCACAAGCGCCGCCCCATTTGTTTTTTTGCTACAGAAAAAAATATCATTGACCTTAATAAACACATAAGGGTCCTCCTCTTTAGCCTGAGGTTTTGATTGTGCCGCTTTATGTTTCCAGTATATATGTCATGAGGAGACATGGAGGGACAGCGTTTAAGGGCGCGAGGAAGGAAAACACATACTGAGTTCCATTCTTAGCTCAGGTGTCATAATATGGTTATAAGATACAGCAAATATTAGGAAATAGATATAAAATGGTTTTTATTATTTAAAATTCTAGTAATAAACGTTTCTTTTGAAAATTCTCAACCATTCACCTGCATTGTCCTTATGAAAGATTTATTTCCACTGTACATATCTAAGACTTACTTCCAACACATTAAATTCAATTTCAAATTTAAGTGCATATCATGACTTACATTGTACTATCTAGTTAAAACTAAGAGTCTATGGCCTTGGGAATACATTAGTATATAGGGTGGCATAGTTTAAATTACACATGAACTTTGTGGCCACCCTGTATAATTTATTTGTAAAAATTCAGTGTAAACTCTTATTGATTGGTTGATTGATTGATTGAGACAGAGTCTTAACTATGTCGCCCTTAGCAGATCCATGGCATCACAGCTCACAGAAACCTCAAACTCTTGGACTTATGCAATTCTCTTGCCTTAGCCTCTCAAGTAGCTGGGACGACAGGCACCCAACACAACATCTGGCTATTTTTTTGTTGCAGTTATTGTTGTTTATCTAGCCTGCACCGGGTTCAAACCTGCCAGCCTTGGTGCATGTGGCTGGCACCATAACCACTGTGATATGGATGCTGAGCCAGTATAAAGTTTTTTAAAGCAGAATTTGAATCAAGATATTTAAGTAAATAATTGTCAATTACATTAATTAATTTAAAAGTCAGTATAATCTAGTAATTCTGTAAACGTTTATATTAGTTGCAATTGTCCTAAATAATTTTTCCTCTTTTTTTATTGATACATAATAGTTGTACATATTGGGGGGTACATGTGATATTTTAATACTTGTATACAATGTGCAATGATCAAATCAGAGTAATTGGATATCCATCACCTCAAACATTTTTCTTTGTATTGGGAATATTACAATTCTTCTCTTCTAGCTATTTGAAATATACAATGAATTGTTTTTCTTTATTTATTTAGGGACAGAGGCTCACAATGTTGCCCTTGGTAAAGTGCAGTGGTGTCACAGCTCACAGCAACCTCAACCTCTTGGGCTTAAGTGATTCTCTTGCCTCAGCCTCTCAGGTAGCTGGGATTATAGGCACCCACCACAACACCCAGCTATATATATTAGTTGCAGATATCACTGTTGTTTAGGTGGCCCAGGCTGGGTTTAAACCCACCACGTTTGGCATATGTGGCTGGCGCCATAACCACTATGCTATGGGTGCCGAGTTAATACAATAAATTATTAACTAAAAATTCCCCACTCTGCTATCAAATACTAGAACGTACTCTTTCAAACTAAATATATTTTTTGTACTCCTTAATCAACTTCTCACATGTATATTTTCAGAATAAAGTAATTCAGAAATTAACCTTTCTCTACTTTGTACTATATATTCTCCTCAAAGCTTCTTTGTATTTTTAGCAGAGGTCAGGTAACACCAGTCATCCTGCTGGACTTGACAAAAGATATGAGGAGCATCCTATTCCTGAGAATCTGCCTACAAAGCAAATACCAAACGCCCATATACCCAAGGCCTCATCCCACAATCGATAGCAGATAGACTATCTTGATAGTTATAATGAGAGTATTTCCTACCAGATTCTTCTTCAACCTTGAAAAGACTGCAAGAATTCACTCCAGACAATCTTTCAGCAAGAGGTCGCAAGAATGTTTAATATGCATCTTTGATTTGGGTTTTGAAAGCAACGTTCTGGTACTTTGTTATCTGTTACTCTTCTGTCATGCTGGCCTTTGGGACATTTAAATAAAGTGAGACGGGATATTTCCAAAGCTAGAATTGCACAATAATGGATGCCTCTGAAGAAGCGAGGAACCAGAAGTAGGGAGCAATGAAACAGGGTCATGCGTCTCAGGAAAGATCTCTTGTTATTTCACAGAGTTAAATAAGATGCAGAAAAAAATATTAAATGTATAAAAGCATTAAGGTATTACATTTTCAGTTTGATTAGCCTTTGAGCAATTTTTAAATTAATTTTTAATTAAGACTTTAATTTTTAAAGAAGTTTTAGTTTTACAGACAAATTGAGCCGAAACTACAGAGTTCCGTGTATCTCCACCCTTCTCAAACACAAACGAACGCGCGCACAGTTCCCTCTCTCAGTAACCTCTTGCATTAAGATGATACATTCCTCACAAATGGGAATCCACTACTGAGACGTTATCATTAAACTAGAGCTCGTAGTTTACATTATGCTTCATTCTTTTTGTCGCACATACTATAGTTTTGAGAAATTTCTGACAAGCACCCACCATTGCAGTAGCATACAGAGAAATTACACTGCTCCAAAAATTCCCTGTGCTACACTCATCCACACCTTTCTCCCTTTCTCCAAGCCCCAGCAACTCCTGATTTTTTTAGTTTCGTAGTTTTGCCTATTCCTGATTGTCCTATAGTTAGAATCACACAGTTTTTGGCCTTTTCAAATTGACTTTCATTGTTTAGCAATGTACATTTAAGGTTCTTTCATGTATTTTTTGGTCTCTTGATAGCTCATTTCTTTTTTATCTCTGAATAACATTTCATTGTCTGAATATAACACACTTTATCCATTCACCTATTAAAGAACATTTCACTTGCTTTCAAGTTTTGGCAATTATGAACAACTCTCAACATCTGTGCACAAGTCTTCATGTGGATGTAAGTTGTCAGATCTTTTGAGTAAGTATAAAGGAACATGTTTACCGGATCATATGGTAAGAGTATGTTTAGCTTTGTAGGAAACCGCCAAACTAGCTTCCAAAATGGCTACCGCATCTTGCATCTCCATCTGAAATGAATGTGAGTTCCTGCTACCCCATATCCTCTCCAGCACTTGGCGTTGTCAGGTTCTGGATTTTGGCCAGTGTAATAGATGTGCAGAGGAGTCACATTGTTTAAATTTGCTTTTAAGTAATGAAATATGTTACCATTTTTTCCATGTTTATCTGCCAACTCGTTATCTTATTCTCATCTTTTGGGTACATTTTAAGTGGGTGATTTGTGTTTTAACTGCTGAGTTTTAATAATTCTTTTATATATTTTTGAACACCAGTTATTTATTAAATATACATTTTTCAAGGATTTTCTCCCAGGCTCATAGGTCTATATTTTTAAATATTTTAAAAACTTGTTATGTTTACTTCTTAAGGAATTGTAAGATACATATTTTTAAGAATCATAAATAAGTGTATAAAATTGAGCATAGTAACTTATCAAATTTACCTGATAAATGAGCTAATTATTAAAAACATAGGGTGCAGCCTATAAAAGGTATTATATGTATGTCAATTATTTTTTAGATTGATTCTATGCAACAATTGTATATTTGGATTAAATTGAAACCATTTTTATAATATTTTTATCAGACTTAACACAAAGAATAAATTTGGTAAACTCGTGTGGCATAAAGTATTTCTATTTTATGAGAGTAATCTACAAAAACACTAAAAAGAGACTAGATGTAACATTTTGTATTCAAACTTTATAAAGAAGATCTCATAATACCAATGTAACAAAAATAAAGTTTCACTTAAATTTAATTGGATAGTTAAATCCCTTTGTAGTTTTTAAAAATTGAGCCATGATGACACTGTAATGACAAGAAAAAGTGTTTATGAACAGCAAATCAATATATGGTGTAGAAAAAGTCAATTTCACATACTTCATCTGTAAATTGTCTACAGCGGGTTCTATTTACTCTTTTATAAAAAGGACTTTTACTTTAGAAAAAAAAATCAATGTTTTGTCTTCTCAATGCTTATCTTATAGTTCTAAATGACCTCAATTTATTTCTAAGTGTTCCTATTAATACAGATGTTGAATGGAAAACACCAAGAAATAAAATTCTTTTTGCCACAGTAGGGGCTATTTAGAGATCAGTTTCTTCCAAGAACTAGCAGGACGCCCTCTGCAAAAAGCCGTATATCCCATCTTTGCTTGAAATACTATAGTAATAGATTTCCTTAAGTCCCAATGTAGTTAGTCCCTTACAACTTTAAATAAATCTAATTTTAATAGTCTTTCCATACATTTTGACACAAATTATTCATCCTACCCATTTTTTGAAAGACTTATAGAGGTAGCATAATTGTTTAAGCCATTTAGCATATTTTTATATGCCAGGCACTGTTCTAGGAGCTGAGGATACAACAATGAGCAAAACAGGTAAAAGCTGTTTTTTTCTTTTGGTTTGTTTGTTTACAGGTCTTCTAGGGGGAGGTCGAAGAAAAACTTTAAAACAATGTAAAATTATATGTTACATGGTAACAAACGGGCATGGTGGGGAGGATAAGAAACGGGTGGTAAAGAAGAGGACAATGAAACAGGTTGGTCAAGGAACTCCTCAGATAAGATTTGAATGATGATTGGAAGGCTGTGGGGAGGTGTGTGGACATCTGTCTAGGGAAAGTACATTCCAGGAACTGGGAACAGCAATAGCGAAAGCCCAGAGTTGGGGATATACCTAGTTTGTTCAAGACTGAACCAGGCAGCTAAGGGAGCTGGAGCAGAGGGAGTGAGCGTCGTCTTGCATCAGGTCAGACGGGTGGTCGGGCCGAATGGTGGAAGTCCTCGTGAGACACTGGCAATTTGTTTAGCAATTTATCACAGTGAAACGGGAGCCGTTAAGAAGGTTTGGGACACAGGAACAAAATATGATTTATGTTTTAACAGGACCTTTCTGGTTGCTATATTGAGAACTGTCTGAAGTAGAGAAAAGACAGATGTAAGACAGAAAACTTTCATATGAAGCACCAGAAGGAAAAATGTGTCATATGGTAGATAGCTACGAATACAATAGAACTTTTAGAGTTGACCACTTCCCTATACTGACCGCCCCTTTAAGTTGACTCATTTTTTTATGGACCGGACATGCATGTGTCATACAGTTGGCCTAGTTATTTATGTTGACCACCTCTGTATGGCGACCCTTTTGGTCCCTTGGGTAGTCAACTAGCAGAGATTCTACTGTATGAGCAAGACAGTTTGCAGGGATAATTTGGAGTTTATTTTTGGAGAGTTTTGTTTAAAATGCTTACTAGACATCCATTGGCTGTAGAATATACAGAGGATGCCAAAACAGGTGTACACATTTAAGAGATGTTATCTATGTTTTACTTTTCAAAGTTGAATTGAAGATACTGTTACTGGTCAAGTGTATCTAGACATGCTATGTGCACCCATTTTAACTGCAATTCCTATCCTTTTTGGGAATGATCGATTTACTTCCAAAAAGATCTCTTAAAATGAGTATATATATTTTTGGCACCCCCAGTATATTTGTAATTTGGAGGAAAAGTCTTGACTGAAGATAAAAATATCAGAGGAGAGATATTTAACAGTTAAAAGATGAGAATGGAAGAGTTCTCCAAGGGAGAAGTGTACATAAACATGGGGAAGAAAGGGTCTAAGATAGGAATGAGCCTGGGAAACTCTCATAACTTCATAATTATTTCTATTTAAGGAATTAGATAAATGGTAGAGTTGTTTTCAAACATTGTATCTATCATTTATTAGTGATGTGATGTTGAGAAATAGTTTTAAAAGCATCACTGAGCTTCAGACACTTTTTTTTATAAAAATAGAACTAGTATTTTATAGAGTTCATTTAACCCAAAAGCACATTCACTGGTGTGCTCAGAACAGGAAGATACAAATTCTTATGTCTGCAGATCTCACAGTTTAATGAGGAGAGAAAGGACAAACAAATAAATTAGTTAAATTATAAGTGGACTGAAAAAATTCTACGTCAGTGGTGTAATAAGGAGTCAAGGATTAGAATGGCTCATTTAGCACAGGTGACTAGGGAAGGCCTCTTTGGGGACATGACAGATAAACTAAGTTCTCTGAAGGCCTCGCTGTGTAATTCCCCTTGGCCAAAGTCTTCTAGATAGAGAAAAGATCCAGGTCAGAGGACTTAAACTGAAGCCTGCTCAAAGTGCTTAAGGAATTGAATAAACTCAGGAGTGGCTGGAGTATGTGAGTATAGGGAAAGTATGGAATGAGATGACTTAGAAAATACAAACTGTTATCAGGCCCCACAGACAAAGATAAGCTGTATTAGTTTCCTATTGATGCTTTAATAAATTATCACAAACATATTGATTTAGACAATTAATATTTTACAATTCTGGAGATCAGAAATTCAAAAATGCATCTTATATGGCTAAAATCAAGTTGTTAATAGGGCAGAAAAAGCAAACACAACCTCCTTCCTGGAGCTTTTCCTCATCTCAATTTTTACAAAGGAACTACTTCAATTTGTATCATTAATTTGATAATGTTTAAATTTATCAACATAGTAGATTTTGGGATAAGACATTGATCAAAATTTTCTCCTTAAAAATATTTCACTAACATGAACTGAATTTTTTGGCAAAGATGTGATGCAAAAATGAATCTGAGTAGAGGGAATTAAACCTAAGTGAAAGTAGGCATTTTTCTTGGGAATGGCTACTTTTAAAAACTTGCTTTTCCCTCCATATCATGGAATATATTAAACCATCCTAGTCCGAAATATATTCTGTAAGCAATTATTTTGGAAAATAAAGAGAAAGAATAATAGTAAATATGAAAAAATCTATCTTCTTATCTGTGAGACAGGAACAACAAATTCTTTTACTTGTGTGTTGTAGATTTTGTTGTACCCGATTTATCAAAAGGCAGATTGGAATTAGAATATTAAACATTGCAAAGAAAAAAAAAGAGCAATAAGCAATTCTTTATTTAGCTAAGGTTGTGATTGAGAAAGATGCAAAAATCTTGGTGGCCATGTTTATTAAAATGTAAGATTTTTAACTTTTGTTTTTAATTCTACTAAAATCTCTTGTTTTTTGTTTCTATTACATTTTTTTTCTTTTTTGCCTAGTGATATTTCCTTGTGAGTATTCTCCTTCCTTTAGATTAGGGGTAAGCATTTTTTGATGTAAAAGGCAAAAAATAAATAAATATTTTGGGCTTTGCAGGCCATATGGTCTCTGTTGCAACTGCCATACTCTGCTTTGTATCAGGAAATAGCTGTAGCTGATATGCTAACAAATTGGTATAACTGTGTTCCAATAAAACTTTATTTATAAATCGGGGGTGAACAGGTTCCATTTGTTCCATGAGTCATAGTTTGCTGATACCTTTTAGATTATTTTATCTTATTTTTTTAAGATGGAACATTAGTCACATAATTTCAGAAATTCAGGGTTAAACATAAAATTTATTTATTTTATTTATTATTGCAAAATATTTAGAGGGCACAAGTGTCTTTTGTTCCATGGATCAATTGCATCATGCTGAAGTCAGAGCTTTCAGTGGACCCATCTCCAGAATAGTGTACACTATACTTAATAAGTAGATTTTTATCTCTCATCCCCATCTCACTCCCCTTCTTAGTTTACAATGTCCACTTTTATTCTTTATGACCATATATGTTTTTCATTCAGCTCCTACTTGTGAGTAAGTGTGTTATCTTTTTTTCCATTCATGAGATACTTCTCTTAGGGTAACGGTCTCCAGTTCCACTTAAGTGGCTATAAATGACATTATTTCATTCCTTTTTATAGTGGAGTAGCACTCCATGATGTATGTGTGTATGTGTGTGTGTGTGTATATACACACCACCTTTTCTTAATTCACTTATCAGTTGATGGGCCATTATGTTGAGTCACATCTTTACTATTGTGAATTGTGCTGTGGTAAACATTAAGTTACAGGCATTTTTTTTTTCTTTTTATAAAATGACTTCTTTCCTCTTTGCAAAATAGCCAGTAGTATAAGCATTTCCTCTTCACCAACACCATGCCTACATCTATTATTTTTATGTCTTTACCTTTTAATAATGACAGTTCTGACAGGGGTAAAGTGGTTCTCCATTATTGTTTAAATGTGCATTTCTCTGATAATTAGTGATATTGTGTATTTTTTCATGTCTGTTGGCCATTTGTATATCTTCTTTTGAGAAAAGTCTTTTCATATCTTTTGTCCTTTTTTTATGTTTTTTGTTTGTTTTTTTTCTTGCTGATGTATTTGAATTCTGTGTAGATTCTGAATATTAGCCCTATGTCAGGTTTATAGATTGTGAATATTTTCTCCCATTCTGTAGGTTATCTATTTACTTTTTTGATGATTTCCTTTGCTATGCAAAAGGTTTTTTAGTTTAATTAAGTCCCATTTATTTATTTTTGTTGTTGCTGTATTTGTTTTGAGGGAAGAGTTAAACTTTCTCTGGGCGAGTTTTTTGCTTAAAGTTGCAATTTGAAGTTTTAATTTAGCAAATTTTTGAATTTACTTTTGTGGTTTTAGTCTTACAAATATTTCCATTATATCCTTTGTAAATCTTTAATAACATACTTTTCTGTAACTTTACCTGAGTCTCGGTGTACACACTGAGGATGGGATACCCGGAGCTGAAGCAGATGTATGTAACACTACGCTTTCTGCCAGAAACATTTCCCCAGGATAGAGAGAAATCACTCTCACAGCTTGTGAAAAGTATATCAAATTGGATAAAATAGATGTGATGAATTGGGAGGATTGCCATCATTATTTTGCTTCGATGTAAATCTTACATTTTAATAGTTCCCTGAATTTTGTAAAAGACAAAAAGATGAATAAACTTCTTTTCAAATTTATCAGTGATCTATTTAGGAAGTAAACAACTGTAATGTCCAGCCACCTGGGTCATTCTGAGTGAGTTGATATCCATTGTTAAGGAAACACTTTGCAGAAGCATTGACAGAAAGCTTCGTGTTAACCTTAACTGATTGTTTTCAAAAATCTTCTCTGTGCTTCGTCATTCTTCCCCAAGAAACTCATGCTACTCAAATGTAAAGGGAGTGGTCTTACCACATGATCTCGCAAACATGAACACATTACCTACCTCTGCGATTCTCTGCACACTCTGAACAGGTCCTTGTTTGTTGTAACTCATCAGATCCTCAGTTAGAAAGTTTCAGCTGACAAATACCATCTCCCTCCCCTGTCATTAGCAGCGGCTGCTGGAGGAATTAAACATCTGGCATATTCCTTTACTAATTAAAGGGGTCATTCCAAAGACCTGTCACCTGGCCCATTGGCATAAAACTTGAGCCTACACATTTTTCCCCTTTCATTCATGTTTTGCAGATGTTAAAACACTTTGCAAATGAATCTGTTATAGTAGGACAAGGTGACTACACACTTAATTATAATAGAACACTAAAAGAAATTCTTAATTTTAAGATCTTTATTTATCTTACTTGTAAGTTAAAATCACGAGTAGATTTTAAAATAATTTGAGAAGGTAGTGAAATTCAATGTAAGTAATATCATATGATTCATTTGGGAAAAATTATTCAAACTTTAATTTTAATGTAATGAAATTTTAACTCTTTGTTATAGCCTAGGAAATGAATCAGAGATTGATTGAGAATATTATGTTAAACTTTCAATGAGGCATTGCAACTGGCAAATAGTTGGGACTTTGGGAAAAGAACAGAAGCAGTTTACCACCTCTGTAAAAACATATTCTTTTGTCCCTGAAAAAATCTATGTGGAATTCCAGCCCTCACTCCTGGCAAATGATAAATTGTAGTTTTGATAAAGAAAACAAAAAGTTAACAGAACATAATTTTATTAATAGACTGAAAAGTTAAATGTTCTACTACCTGCAAAGGTAATGACTGAGAGACTAAATTATTTAGAATAAACCATGAAGGGATAACAAAGATAAATCTTCTCTCGCTGATGCTAAAATTTGAAAAAAGAAATTATTTTGTACTTATAAGATATATAAATATAAAACCATTATAAACTCAAGGTTAAAACATCTATAATAAGTTGTTACCAAAAAATGTTTTGAGATATATCCCAACTTTCTGACAAATCCTCAGAAACTCTTGATAGAGGAAGATGGTGAATTGAAATAAAGGGAAAACTACTATATACCTAATATTTCACTTTTGGATGGGTGACAAGTCAAGTCTCAAAAAATAAAACTCAGTCAGAAAGTGGATAAACCTCTCCTTAATTATCAGAATTTCCCCTGTTCCATTCAATAGATTTTGATAATATCTATTATCAAAACATAAAAGATCTCTTTGGCTAAATAAATTTGAGAAATTCTTTAAAAATAACTCCTGCATTGGAGAGTTTCCCAGTTTTCATAACATTCTAAAACATATTCTAAGTGTTTGGTAGAGTCTGTTATATATTTTTCTTTTTAAACTTATTTTATAACACATACAAAAAATATTTTTTCTCACATATCTTTCAGGACTAGTTCTTCAAAGCACAAATTTTGGGAACTATCATTATTAAGCATTGTAAGCAAAAGTTCTCTATTCTAGAAATATTTGAAAATTCAAAAAAATTGATAACATTAATAATGAACTTATTGCTTTCTTTATAACTAAATATTTATTTACCACATATTTTAAGAGAAAAATATTTCCACAACTTCTGTTATAGACATATTATAACAATGCATTGAAAATTATGAAATTTCCTAGAGATTTAGGTAAGTTTCCTACTAAGTAAGTCATACTTCTGGGACGATACTTCATACTTGCTGATTAAAGATGGGTGGAGGAGCTTCCCTCTGTTTTTCTTATATATGCTTGGAAACTGAATGAATCTTGACCAGCTGTAACTCATCCCCATTTCAAAAATCCCTCCAAACCGGTCTGAACAAAAATTCCTTCAAATACATAAGTCATACTCTAAAATAATACAATATACCTAAATGATTTAGGAGATTGGAGAAAGTTAAATCAGGCCTCGAGAGTGTATTCATTATCTATATTCTTCTTCACTATTTTCCCAACATCCTACACAATCAAAAAACAAACAAAGCCAAAATACACATGCAGATTTATCATTTGAAAACCTTTTCTTAAGGAAATTTTCAAACTAAAAGAACAGAATGATGAAAACCCTTGTACACATTGCCAACTTCTACAGTTACCAAAACTAGTCAATCTTTTCCCTTTCTTTCATTTATTGGAAATATCCCATCTGAGAAATATTCTTGATAACTTCTTACAAACTCTAGTAGTTATGTATTTATGCTTAAGGGCCTAAAATCCCAGGAATTTACAGATAAAATATTTTATTTGTTAATAAGATTACATTTTAAAAATTATGTGTGGTGCCTGTGGCTCAGTGAGTAGGGCGCCAGCCCCATATACTGAGGGCGGTGGGTTCGAACCTGGCCACAGCCAAATTGCAACTAAAAAATAGCCGGGTGTTGTGGTGGGTGCCTGTAGCCCCAGTTACTTGGGAGGCTGAGGCAAGAGAATTATCTAAGCCCAAGAGCTGGAGGTTGTTGTGAACTGTGATGCCATGGCACTCTACCGAGGGCGACTAAGTGAGACTCTGTCTCAAAAAAAAAAAAATTACGATAGGATTCTGCTTTCTTTGAGATAATACTATATGACATGTTCTCCTTTGCTGGCAGACACTAAAACCACTTACTTATCATAATTCCTTTGTGCCCTATTTGAAAGGTATTAGGATTGTATGTTTATTGAGCCTTGCTTTTTTTGGAATATTATTTCTTTAAGTTCTTCAATAGGTTTGTGGATCATATATAATATCTCTAACAATTCTATACCATATTTTTTACATAGAGCCTAAAACTCTTAGTTTATTATGAAAAATTATTTTCAAGCTTTTTATTATAATGAATTTTTAGACTAACAAAGTCCTTTAAGTATATCACTTTGATATACATGCATAATAGAGAATGACATTTCCACACTTTGTATAAGAAATATCTTGAAATTTTAATGAATATTGTTTTACCCTGCAAGAAGTGCTAATTAATCTCATTTCTATGGCAACCAAAACATCTGATTATCTTTGACTAGAGACATGTTACTATATTATAATTTCTTGAAAAGATGAATTCCACTGTCACTGTTATGAGAAATGTAAATTAGTGCACCACTATGGAAAACAGTGTGGAGGTTTCTCAAAAAACTAAAAATAGAACTATCACATGATCCAGCAATCCTGTTGCTGAATATATACTCAAAAGAGGGGAATTCAGCATATCAAAAAGATATCTGCCTTTCCATGGTTACTCCAATGCCATTTACAACTGCCAAGATATGGAATCAACCTAAATTTCCATCAACAGATGAAATGAATCAATAAAGAAATTTTGAAATGTATCCACAATGGAATATTGTATAGCCACAAAAAATAAATCCCATCTTTTGCAAGAACATGGATGGAACCAGAGAATGTTGTGTTAAGTGAAATATACCAACCACAGAAAGTCAACCATGCATGTTCTCATATCTGGGTACTAAATATTAAAAAACATGGATGGATCTGTGACGGACAAAGAGTAGAATGATGATCACTAGAGGATATAAAGTGTAGCAGGCAGTAGGGATGGGATAAACTGGAGATGGTTAATGGGTACATAAACATAGTTAGATAATTAGAAGGAAAAACATTTGATAGCAAAACAAAGTTACCAGAACAAAAAGGCAAGGTATAGTTTAAAATAATTAAAAGAGTAGAATTGGAATGTTCCTAACACCAAGAAATGTTACATGTCTGAGGTGATGGATATCCCAATTATCCTGATTGATTAATTCAGAGTAGTGCTGTATCAAAATATCATATGCCCCCTATAAAAATATGTAACCATTATATATGTGTAATGATTAAAAATAATTTTTTTAAGATGAATTCCATTGAGTTAATTTTTTGGATTTTTCCCCAAGAAAATCTGACTTAGGAAATACCTAAATGGTTCATCAACTAGGAAGCAATGACCTTCCTTATCCTTATCATTGTTTGTATATTTAAATACATACTATGTAAACTAATAGTGTTCAGTTAGGAGATTTAGGGTTTTATGCCTGATGTTCATCAAAAAATATCCAGAAAACAACTGATAAAATTATTCAGAAACTTAGAAACTATTGTGACATAATATTAATAGTTTACATTTTTTAGTATCTACTTGATTCAACAATTGCACTCAGTTGGGTGTTATTAATATACTCCTCTTTATCTTTAGAAAATTGAAAATATTAAATGATTTGCTAAGGGTCACTTTGTTAGAAATCAAGCTTTTAATTATTCATACTGCCTCTGCTGTTCCTAGTTGTTACGTTAATCATGATAGCCTATCCTCTGAAACAATACTCATAGTTCAGCTTAACACAACTAAAATTTGTTTGATTTATTTCTATCCAAAGGAAGTATTTTTTTCTACTTTTTTCCAAACTTTCTCTTTCATATTGTTTTGGATTCATCTAGGGTACAAATAATTAGGTTACACTGATTGTGGTTGTTAGGTAAATTCCCTCCTGTAATTGTGTCCCACCCCCAAGAGGTGTGCCATATACCGAGACCCCTCAGCCCCCTGCCTCTCCCATCCCTTATTCCCCTACCCCGCCCCTTGTATTAGCTCATCTACTGCCTTCATATTAGAATTGAGCACATTGGATTCTTGCTTCTCCATTCTTGTGATGCTTTACTAAGAAGAATGTGTTCCACTTCCATCCAGGTTAATACAAAAGATGTAAAGTCACCGTCTCTTTTAATGGCTGAATAGTATTCAATGGTATACATATACCATAGCTTGTTAATCCATTCCTGGGTTAGTAGGTGTTTAGGTTGTTTCTGGTGATTGCAAATGGAGCTGTGATAAACAGTCTAGGGCAAATGTCCTTATAGCAAAATGATTTTTTTTTTCCTGGGGGGATGCCTAGTAATGGGATTGCAGTATCAAATGGGATGTCTAATTTGAGTTCGTTGAGGATTCTCCATACTTCCTCCCAAAAAGATTGTATTAGTTTGCAGTCCCATCAGCAGGTTAAAAGTGTTCCCTTCTCTCCGCATCCATGCCAGCATCTGTAGCTTTGAGACATTGTGATGTGTACTATTCTCACTGAGGTTAGCTTAAATCTCAGGGTGGTTTTGATTTGTATTTCTCTGATGATCAGGGACAATGAGCCTTTCTTCGAATGTTTGTTAGTCATTAGTCTGTCTTCATCAAAGACGATTCTGTTCATATCCCTTGCCCAGAGGTACATGTGTAAAAGACTGAAACTAGACCCACACCTTTCACCCTTTACAAAAATTGTCTCAAGATGAATGAGACTTAAATCTAAAACACGAAATGTAAAAAATCTTGGAGAAAAGTGCAGGGACAAGGGCAGCGGCTGTGGCTCAGCAAGTAGGGCACCGACCCCATATACCAAGGGTGGCGGGTTTAGACCCCGGCCCCAGCCAAACTGCAACAAAAAAATAGCCGGGCATTGGAGTGGGCGCCTATAATCCCAGCTCCTTGGGAGGCTGAGGCAAGAGAACCATCTAAGCCCAAGAGCTGGGGGTTGCTGTGAGCTGTGTCGCCACAGCACTCTACCGAGGGTGACAAAGTGAGACTCAGTCTCTATAAAAAAAAAAAAAAAAAGAGAGAGAGAAAGAAAGAAAAGTGTAGTGACAACTCTTGATGATGTTGGACCAGGGGAAGATTTTATGACAAAAACTTTAGCAGCCATTACAACAACAACAATTAACAAAATGAGACTTAATTAAGCTGAAATGCTTTTGCACAACTAAGGATACAAGTAAAGCAAAAAAACAACCTTCAGAATGGAAAAAGATATTTGCAGAGTATCAATCTGACAAAGGGTTGATAACTAGAATCTACAGGCAACTCAAGTTAATCAACAGAAAAAGAGTAAAATTTGTTTGTTTTTTGAGACAGAGTCCCACTCTGTTGCTCTAGGTAGAGTGCTGTGATACTATAGCTTACAGCAACCTCAAATTCCTGGGCTTGGCTCAAGCGTTCCTATAGCCTCAGCCTTCTGAGCAGCTGGGACTACAGGTGTCTGCCACATCTTCCAGCTAGTTTTTCTACTGATGTTTTAGTAGAGTCGTGGTGTCACTATTGCTCATGGTGGTACAAACTCCTGAGCTCCCGCAGTCCACCTGCCTGGTCCTCCCTTTTGATGCACTCTTTTGATTGGCTGAGACAGAGAGTTCTTTCCCAAAAGTCTTTCGTCGGCCCAGAATTCTATGTAATTCACATCATCAATGTGAGGACATAAAGTTGGCCATGGCAGAGGAAGAAGAGAAAATCTGTTAGAAATTTGTTTTGCCAGGTCTAGAACTGTGTATCAAATAATGCCCACTTTATATTTGCCAGAGATTAGTGACATGTTTCCCAACTTGAAGGGCTTAGGAATATAGTTCAACCGTATGCACAGAAGAAAAATGAAATGTATTTTTAAAATTTGTTCTCTACCACAACTTCACTGAAAAATTTACAGGTAACTCAAAATTATGAGTTATAATAATAACTCATAATTATGTTCATTATATGGTATGTTCATCGTGGTATGAATTTTATTTCATACCACCTGTTAAAAAAAGAATAATCTAATGTATCTCCAATTATGTTTACTGTATTATAATGACTGAGTTCATTTTTAATTAATTTTACTCTGTTAATAAATTTGTGTACAGCTTCAGTGCAAATCTTTATGGATTTCTGAATGTATATAACTTGAGGTCAAGTATGTTTGATATCAGTAAAGTCACTCCTAGAAACAAAAAAGGAAAAATAATAAAAGCACAAGAAAGTTATTGTCATATGAGAGTAGAAAGTAATAATTCCAAATGAATAGGCTACCTGGTACAG
>CAUYRH010036410.1:0-61422 GCA_963574655.1 Perodicticus potto | reverse complement strand
TAAAATACATATATTCAAAAAAAAAAAAAATGGAAAACTAGTATTATTTTCCATTACAGGAGTCCCTCACATAAATACATAACGGATGACTTTTGTTAGAAAGAGGTTGCCTGTTGAAGGCTCAGTGCTTGAAGGCTGCTGTTTATCTGCTTATCCGCTGTTTACCTTACTCTCAATTAAGTGTGTTGTTAAAGACCCACTAGCACCAAACTTAAGACTTTCCCTGTGATATTAACAAAAGATATGAAAGAATTATAAGAGGAAAAATTTCTTCATGATGTGATGAATGCTGTCTGAATGTCTGCATAGTATGCCATTACCATACCTTGGGGAAAGCTGGGGTAACTGTAAACTGTTTTCTCACCCTAAAACTAGGTAGTTCTAAGTAGGTGCTACAGACAGACTGGATAAGCCTAAGATAGACTTCTATCTGGTGGGGTATCCAACTTTCCTTCCCGCTCAGAGGCAGAGAGTACAAGCTATGGCTCAGAGATCTCTTTAGGGTAAAGACGCACTGAAGACCAAGGCCTTACTTCCTTCTCCGTCTCTGAATACTCCTTGAGTCTCTCCACGGCCACAATGTTGGTCTCTGTCTCAGACCACATCCGGACCAGCCAGTTCAAGTACGCAGTGACCTGCAGTGAAAAGAGTCATGTGGCATTTCTAGAGCAAGCAAGTGTTGCTTCATTTTCAATAGGTATGAATAATGAAACATTTCAAATAAGGAAGGTAGAGAGGTCAGCAACCCCATATACTACCATGACTTGCCATACTGCATCTCTTAAGTAAGTACCACATTTTCCAAATAACCCATGGGCCACACAAGTAATCAGAAAGGACATTAGAAAATATTTTGAACTAGGTAATAATATGAAAACACAATGCATCAAAATTTGTGAGATGCAGGTCAAGCAGTGCTTCGAGGGAAATTCTGTTTTAAAGGCCTTTCCCTTGTAGCTGGAAGTATCCTCTTGGGCCACCAAGGAGTCTCCTTCACTGATGGAGGGGGAAATCCCCGCCACATGTCAAATTCCTCTGCTATTCCAGTTGGTCAGCAGGCTCTGTACTTACACCTCCAACCCCCTCTCTCCTTTCTTCTCCCCTACTCCTGAGGGAATTCAAAGCAAAGAAACCAGACAACTGGCCTCCCTATTAACAGACTTCAATAACCCAGCTCAACATGCCCCTCTTACCTGCAATGAGTATGACACTGAAAGGCCCACCAAGCCGGGACTGAGACTATGCCGGGAGATCACTGAAAACAGGGCAGCAAACAGGACGATGCAGTTGCCAACATACTCCAGCCGTATGGCCAGCCACCTGCACCCGGACGCAGAGGCAGAGGACAGACAGACAGACACACACACACACAACGCGGAGTCAGCTTTCAGAGACCCAGCTTCCAGTTCATGGGAATGGAGGGGAATCCTTTGCTAACAGAAAAAACTCCCCAGCAGTTCCACAGAGAGGTCCTTCTCGGCACTGCTTGTCTGAAATATGTGTCCCGGGCAATGGGGGAAGGAGGGCAAAAGAGACAACATGCTGATGAGTCTTCATCACTCCGGCAAGCCCCAGGGTCTAAAACAGACTTCTCCAGAGGCAATCTTCCCAAGAATCTGAAGCTTGCCTTTTTAAGAACCAATTCCTTCTCAATGACGCTTTTATACACCTATACCTGTCACACCTAAATACATTTATTTTTTAAAAAGACACTCTTGAAAGTTTTGAAGTGCTAAGAAGTCATGACTTGCCAAGAGGCACTACTGATTTCAAGTGACCGTAATCACTTCCCAGACTTGGGGCGATGATCAAGTGTAAAATAACTTGGCCCGAGAGGGATCTGAGAGGGGAGAGAGAAACAAACTACCTGGGAAGTTCCCAGACCCACACTCCTCCTACTTAAGAAACTTTAAACTATATTCTTTTCCCTCTTAAGATATAAACAGATATTATATTTGTTTAAAGCTAACTTTTACACTTGATCTTAGCCAAAAGGTTGAGAAGTGATTAAAGCTAACTTCTGTACAGTATCATATAACACTGGGACTATTTTTAAGAGGACTATTTCAGAGGTGTCCAACTTGTTTTCTTTTCTGCTGAACATTGGAAGAAGAGGCGCTGTCTTGGGCCACGCATTAAACACACAAACACTAACAAAAGCTGATGAAGGAGAAAAAAGTGCGTGCATACTTATCATGATATCCAACACCACAGAGAGGCAAAACAGTCTTCAAATAATCTGCATGCAGCCCAGTGTACACCCCTGAAAGCATTCTAGGGAAATGGTAGTCCATCCTCTTACCACAACTGCCCTTAGGGATCTACCTGACTGATCTTCATTTGGGTGAGATACTCAGCCAGCCACGGTCAACAGTAACAAACTCCCTAAACATTCTGCAAAGGAAGTCAAAGTCTCCAGGAAGTCAGGCGCTTTCCACCCAGACATACACTATGGGATTATACTGTGTAAAAAAGATGACTGGTCATGGTCACTTCCAGGGCACTTTTCACTTTTTCAATGACGTATATCAGGACGCAAATGGGTAATAAGCAGGATGCTATTTTAGCAATAAGTCAGATACTTCCCTAAGTTCAGCAAATAATTTGCAAACTTCTGCCCCTTTTTGGATCAAAGTTATTTGTGTTTAATCCACAAGATGACAATCTCACATGGCGGTAAATACATCTCATGGGTATGCCTGACCTCTCCCTGCCAAGAACTGTGATACAGAAATACTCAGTAGCAGAATCTGCTGCTACAAACTCTGCATCACCCGGATGAGAGTTAAAGGTCGGCCCCTTCATGGTTTTCTGACTCCAGAAGGACTCTGTCCCTGCACTGAAATGCCCTGGAGCTGCATGGTCACAGTGCCCCTGTCTGCTTGTGACATCCGGTCTGACCTCGCCTCTCCCCACATCAGCCCATCCTCTCTGCAGCACCTGAGTTTGGCTTTACAACCAGGATGAAGGCACAAGGAAGGGACTGGGGCAGTGGGACAAGGCTCTCAGAGGGCTTCCGCAACCCCCCACAGCCTGCATGCCCACCTGTTGGCCACAATGCTGGGGTAATAGGCCTTCTGGTTCTCGTCCACCTTCAGGTCACTCTGGTGGGTAAAGCGTTGCTGCTCCTCGAAGGCACGGATGACACTGACCCCCAGCAAGGTCTCGTTGAAGTGCGAGTACACCGGGGAGCGGCTGACTGACTCGAGGCGCTTAAGCTGCCGGGAAGAGGCCACGTAGAACCTCTGGGGTGTGGGAGAGAACAGACAGTGAGAGGTGGCAAAGGTCCCCTCATTTCACCCTCCCAGGATGGACCTCAATAAAGTCTGGGTGTAACCTGCACCTCGGGAGGCCGGATGTTGGCACTGGGCTGCTCTGACAGGTTCTGCTTACCCATGAACTGCAGGCACAGTGCCAGGGACAATGACAACAGGGACGATAACGGCTCACGCTACGTAGAGCACACCATCCCAGCACTGTTCTAAGGATTTTTACAGACATCAGTTCATTTAATCCTCACACACACACACACAAACCTACGCAGTGCTCATTCCTACTTCATGACGAGTAAACGAAGCGTGAAGAGGCTCGTTACCCACCCTTCCCAGGGTCACATGGGTTCAAACCCCGACAGCCTGGCTGCAAAGTTCTACCCTCTATGTACGGGCTCTCTGTAAGCCTCCAATCGGTAGGGTTTTATGGATCCAGCAGCTTTGGTTTAGGTATAGGTCTCAAGATCAACCAGGACTTCGGTGCAAATGCTGACTCTGCCATCAATTAATAAAGTAAACATAGCCAGTGATTTATTCCTGAGGGCCCTTGTTTCCTCCTCTGTAAAATGGGAATAACAAGGCTTGCTTCACAGGGCCACTGTGAGGATAACGTGTAAGAGTCACAGTTGTATGTGTAATATGTCCTATATTTGCACACACACATAGGTGTTGTATCATATAAACACAAGACGTCACTAAGCACAGTGCCTGGAAATATTAGGTTGAATCATAAGAAATGTTTTTGCAGGTAAGAAACAGATGAGTATCAGCAGTATTGTATGATTTGACCTAACACCATCAATCAGATGGTGACCATGGTTATCATTAGGTGACAGGATTCTGCCTGTTTAACATCTCCTCAGCTGTGACTGTGCCCATGGGATGGTCAGTTCCAGCAGACTCACCCAAGCAGACATGCCCATGAGGACAAAGTAAATCTCATCACCCTTTCCTCCATGTCCTCAGGAGTGGCTGGCTCCAGGCTCTTAGCTCCCCCAGCTGACCTTATCCTGCGCCCTTACCCCTGGACCCCACAGGCCACCTGCCTTTTGTGCTCCCTTGCCTCCACCACCATTCCCATCCTGTCTAGTCCATTCCTCATTGCCCAGCAGATAGTAGTACAAATGTCACTCACTGGGGGAGCCCTCCTTACCCCTACCCCATGTCATGGAGACACCGCATTTCATGGGCTGCCCCACCATCCTTGCAGGCAAATGCCTCATCTGCTCTGCACCCACCCAACCTGGGCATTCAGCCAGCACTAAGCAGAGAGTTGCCCAACAGGTCTTGGAAGCTTTCAGGAGCCACGGAACAGACATTGGATTGGCCATTTGAGGACACTGAGCTCTCTTGGCCTCAGTTTCCTCATCTGGACAAATACGAATAGACCCGTGAGACTGGGGTTCCCTATTCCAAAGGCAATGTACGTGCAATTGCTTATCAGCGGCATAGCTGGACAAACCAACAAAGGGCTATCGGGGGTTGCTTCCCTGTCTCCTGCCCTATGCCAGGTGGAGTGGGCCATTTGGGGGTCAAGTCCTTCAGCAGAGAGCAATAAAAGTAACAGGTGCTTGCTACGAGGCCTGTGTGATTAGTGGCTTCTTTGTGGATGACAACTGGGGTTACAATAATTAGAACCCACAGGCAAGCAGCCCTCTGGGGCCCCAGAAACCTGCATGGTCTCAGAAATGCTGCTCTGCCAATTCCTGGAATATGGATCAGATGTCCCCTGTCTACCAGGTACCACCACTTTGAATGAAATCCAGACCCCTGGCATGGCCAAAGGCCCACCTGATCATCCCCACCTGATCCCTGACCTCACCTCCTCCCTCCCTGACTCTTTTTTCCTAAACATTCTAGATGCAAATTATTCTAAAATGTTTCACCTGTTCAATTTCCTTCATTTGTCACTGCCTCAGAATCTTAGTTACTAGAAAAATCTAACCTGAAATGAATTTCTGATTAGGAACGATCTGATTTTTTTTTATTATTATTAATTATTCACTTCTCTTTTTAACTCTAGTTCAGGAGAACAAACTACCTCCTGGACTGGGATTCCTCTTTCAGAGACCAAGGCAGTGGCTGAAGATAATGAATAAACACAGCCAGTGGACAAGTGGGCGCCCTGTACCAGGCAACAGGCTGACGCTGCTGAGTGGTTTTCAGGGATGTCAAACAAGTCCTCAGAGCAGAAATGCTTTATTCCAACAACACTGAAGCTCCAGCAGAACTCTGCACCATCTTCCCTCTTACATCACCTTTTTTACTAAAAGGACTTGCTTTTGTAACAAAAACAAAATATTTGTACATTGATCAAAAACTCTGGGGGGGCTAAGTGTGGTAGCTCATCCTGTAATCTTAGCACTTTGGGAGGCCAAGGGGGTCAGACTGCTTGAGGCCAGAAGTTCAAGGTCAGCCTAGGAAACATAGTGAGATTAGAAAAAAAAATTAGCCAGGTATGTGGCACACAACTGTAGCCCCTGCTACTCTGGAAGCTGAAGAGAGGAAGATGGTTTGAGCCCCAGAATTTGAGGCTGCAGTAAGATGTAATGAGGCCACTGCACTCTAACCTAGGTGGTGATGAGAACCTATCTCCAAAAAATACAAGGAAGGGGGACATTGATGTAGAAAATTACATAAATCACAAATCTATTATCCCAAGATAAGTGCTATTCAAATGCCAGTGCATACATAACTTTATATCTTTTCCCAAAAGAGTATCTGTATGCATGTCTATATATACATACATCTAAAAGCTACTTTCTAATGGATACATGTACATAAAGTACACTGAATCTTTATGCGTACAACTCGACGAATTTCTACACTGCATTACCAAAACCTGATCAAAATACAGCACATTTCCAGCACCCCAGAAAATTCCCTTTTGTCTCCTACAATCAATAATCCCCCCCTCCCCTGAGGTAGAGCCACTATTCTGACTTCTGTCACCAGAGGTTCGTTTCCCCTGTTCTTGCACATCATATAAATGAAATCTCAGTGTGCACCCGGTGTCTGGCTTGCTTCGCTCACTCTAACTCATTCACATTGTCATATGTTAGTTCTTTCCTTTTTACTGCCGAACCATTTCTATTGTACTGACTATACCACAATTTATTTATCCATGCTCCCGTTAAGGTACATTTTACTTGCTTCTAGTTTGGGGCTATCAGATGTTGAGAACATTCTAGCACATTTTTTCTTTTCTCATTTTTTTTGCACATATACATGGAAGTGAGACTGCGGGTTGGAGGGTAAATGTACATGTAGCCAAAAGCCATTAAAAAATTAAATTCTCCTATAATCCCAGCCCTTAGAAAGGTGACGTTTTCCTTTCTCTGCCTCCCTTTCCAGCACTGCCCACACACATTAAGTGTTTTGTCTCAGTTACGATGATGGTGTACATGCAAGTTAGGCCTTTGCTAAATTCATTTCCATTGCTGTTTAAAACCAAAATTGTTGGCGGTGTGAGAACAGTGTCTTCCTAATTATCCCTGGTAAGCGCTACATGGCTCCATGGCACACCCAAGGTTTCGCTACTGCCAGGTAGCTGAGCTGCCTCAAACATCTCATTTGGCCTGTTTTGTTCTTTTAGGAAAATTTCTAGTCACAGTATGAGTGCAGATAACATTTTTTAGTAAATCCTGATGATTAGTTTAGTTGATGATTTTTTTTTTGTTTGTTTGTTTTTTTGTTTTTTTTTTTTCAGAATAAAAAGACGGCACCCATCTTAAGAGGATACGCTGAGAGACCAGGAACCGGAGGCACGGCGCACCTTCTGGGGTCTTACTCTTATTCTGTGTTGTAGCCAGAAGGCTCCCTCTCAACTACCACCCTCCTGGTAAATGAACTGCAGCTGAGCTGCTTTATGGGTAAGTAAAGGTACAAGCTCTGGAATCAGACAGGCTTGGGGTCATACTCTCAGCTCTGCCACTTGGGCCTCTCCTCTCTTACCTCCACACATTCACCCACCAAATGGAGACACAATCTGTACCACAATAACCCAAGAAACTGTAAGTGCCCAAAGAACATACGATAATAGCTTCTACAGAAGGACATGGCAGCGACTAACTGCCCACTTTGTATCACCCTTTCCTTTCTCAACAGAAACTTTTTCCTGGGAGCTGCAATGTGCCCAGCTAAAAAACTATACTTACTCCTGGCCTCCCTTGCAAATAGAGGTGGTCACATGACTAGTTCTGGCAACCAGATGTACAGTGGCTCCCCCTTTTCTAAGGTTTCACTTACATGTGGTCAACTGATGTCCAAACATATGAAGTAAAAAATTCTAGAAATAAATATGTTTTAAATTATGGGCCCTTCTGAGTAATGTGATGAAATCTTACACTGTCCTGCCCTGTCCCACACCCAAAGTGTGACTCCTCCTTTTGTCCAGGGTGTTCACACTATCGACACTACCTGCTCATTAGTCCCTCACTACTCTCTCACTTACCAGGCCAACTACCAAGCATCGTAGCACCTCTACTCAAATAACCCTATTTTATCTAATAATGACCCCAAAGCATAAGAGTATGGTGATGCTGGCATATTGCTATAGTTGTTCTAACTTCTTATCACTGTGGTTAATCTCTTACTCTGCCTAATTTACAAATTAAACTATCACAGGTATATGTATAGGAAAAAACACAGTATATGTAGGGGTTGGTACTAACTATGGTTTCAGGCATCCACTGTGGGTCTTGGAATATAGTTCCCTGTGGATAAAAGGGGATTATTGTATTTAAATGGACAGCGATAATTCCATGACCATATGCTCCCTTCCCCTGTGCCTCTTGTCAGTCTCACTGTCTGAAATATAGAAGTTATGGCTAGAACTCTAGCAGCCATCTCTCTCCACCAAAAAAAGATAAAGTCTCCATTAACTGCAGGAGGCTTAGGAACTAAGAATTTCATACCTCACAAAATTTTAATAATGAACATGTCTTTATAATTATAGGTTTTGTTTCCTTTGCTAATTTGTGGCTCAAAAAATAAAATAAACCCTATTAGGAAAAAAAGTACATTTGATTATTGCAAGCTAAAAATATTCAATTAAAGTATTCAAAACTGACAAAAACAAATACAAACTTCCTCGAGCAAATCCTCAACACCTCCACATTGTTGAAATGGCGAGATGAAATGGCCCTTAAGGCCAGACTCATCCTGGACAGCACGACCCCACCCTGTACCTGGACGAAGAAGTATAGGAGGCCCAGCGGCGGGATGACGATGGCAGCGATGGGCGTGGCCAGCAGGATGATGATACAGGCACCGACCACGTTGAATAGGGAGCCCATGAACATCTTGACAACCTGTGGGATCATCGAGTCCACCGTGTCCAGCTCCCTGGAGAAGCGGTTCACCAGGTTCCCACTGGGAGTCCGCTCGAAGAAGCTCATGGGTGACCTTAGGACATTATGCAGCAGATCCAGGTGCAGACGGCGGGATGCGTAGATCCCTCCTATGGACATCGCCATGGAGTAGCCAAACACTGCAAAACCTGCAGACATCTGGAGTTAAACTCAGCAGTGGGGAAGGGGGCCAGGCAGGGCTTGCCCACTGCAGGGAGTGGACATGTGCAAAAAGCAGACCTAGACTCCCAACTTCTAAGAATAATAATGATGGTGGCTACTATTTAGACAGCACTTACTACATGCTAAGCACTGCTGGGCTTTTACATGTATCTGATTTTTATGACAACTCTAAAATTACTATGCATTATACAGATGAGAAAACCAAAACCCAGATGGTTGTATTCTTTTGCTCTTAACATACTCCGTCAGAAACAGAGCTGGGATTTTAGTGCAGACAGCCTGTTCCAGAGTCATGCTCTCAATCCGTATGTCATATTCTTCTAGACCAGTGCAGTCCAATAGAACTTTCTGCACTGAGGGAAATGTTCTATGGCTGACCAACCAACATGATAGCCAGTAGCTGCTGATGGCTACTGAGCACGTGAAATGTGTCTAGTCCAATCAAATCATTAAATTATAAATTTTGTTTAATATTTCATTAATTAAATTTAATATTTAATTAACTGAATTTAAAATAGTCACCTACAGCTTGGGACTATTGTACTAGAAAGACATCATTGCTCTAGAACAGATACCATTGCTATGTGAGCCCAGGCCAACACCACACCCTCTCTGGTCTTGCTAACTTGACCTGCTCTTGACCTTCCTCAATTATAATCTGAGGGCCATACTCCTCTGCCCTACCTAATGGCAAAAGGAGGGGAAAGCAGGGATTGAGAAACTCAAAATATACCATGTCTGTCCTTCTAGAGATTTTTTTTTTTTTTTTCCAAGCCATCTCCTGGAGGTTGTGAGATATTTGTGGCTTTTCCACACAACACAGTAGGGTACTGTTTTTTCCAGAATGGAAATTTCACAGGGACACAGCTCCTACCTTGGCCTTATGAGTCAGGAAGAATCCAGAGAGAATCCAGAGAGGCAGGTGTTAAAATGACAGGCTCTGAAGCCAACACTGCCAAATCTTTCTCTGCAATTTACCAACAGTGGGGCTTTTTTGCAGATCATTTAACCTGTCTGCTCCTCAGTTTTTTCACACACGAAATGGTGACAAAGACATTCACTTTGGAGCACTGTGTAATGTAAAGTCCCTGGCTGGCAGTGACTTCAATTTAGGTATTCAAAACTGAAAAATACAAATTTCCTCAAGTAAATCCTCAATAACTCCATGCTGGCAGTGTACTGGGTATACTGGAAGTGTTCGCATGTGTCAGGCATATGCGTGTACTGTACATGTGTGCATCAGAGACACTGAACATATGCAGGTGTGTATAAATACAGTGTTCATGAGCACACAGACACATCTCCTACCCTCCACAGTGCAGAGGTTAAGAGCACGAACGCCTAAGCTGCACTCCTCATTTGATGCCAGCGTGGCCATGTTGTAGCTGTGTTAACTCTGACACAACCTCTCAGGGCCTCACTTTCTGTATCAACTACTCAACCTCTCAGGGCCTCACTTTCTGTATCTCTACAATGGAGAAAATATTAGCTCCTACTCACAGGATTGCTACAAGGATAAAATAAGTTAAAACATGAAAAAAGTGTGTAGAACAGAGCCAGGTACCAGGTAAATGCTCTGTAAACCTCAGCTACCAGCAGTCCTGTTATAAACATCCAACTCACATACAACTTGCACTTATTAACGGGGGCTATTACAGGTATAGGCCAATGTACCTGTTCCAACTTACATACAAATTCAACTTAAAAACAAAGCTATGTTGTTTGTATCCTGAGGACTGCCTGTATTACGAACAATGCTGTTGTTAGGGACCACCACAGGACCACACAGCAGGGTACACAGCAACATTTCTCAGTCTTATGACAGCTGAAATTACCTCCAGATTTTGTCAAGTGTCCCTGGAGGACTGCCAACAGTTGGGAACTACAAATATAAACACATTCCCACAAAGGACACTTCATAGAAGCTCTGTCATCCTGACAAAGAAACAGGGGGCAAGAGGTCCTCCCAACTCATGAGGCACCCAGGTGACCTCAGTTCTCAACTTGCCTCATCTGTAAAGTGGACACACTAAGCTCTCCTCCATCCTCTCTCCTGGGGCCACATCAACAAAGCATTCAAGAAATATTCAGTCCACAAGTATTTCAGTGTCTACTGTGTGACAGGTGCTATTCATCTGGGTTTTGGCTTGGTTTGGGGGTTGGCAAAATCCTGAGGACTCAAGGGACCTAATTCTACAAAGAGACATAAAGCAGTTACAGGAGCTCAAATAAGATAAGGGGCCGTGGCACTCACCTTGCATAATGCCCAGGGCTCCGTAGACACTCAGACGAACTTTAGTGTGCTCCTGGGTCCCATTCACAACGGGGTCGTCAGTCCAGAGACTGAGCCAGTAGTTAGAAGCCAAGGAAGCAACGTTGTTGCACAAGAAGAGGAAGATGCTCAGGAAGGAGATGAACAGCCCAATGGCCTTCATATAGGTCCAGTACACAGACAGCTTGACCTGAGACCCCAGGAGAGAGAGCAGCTGATCAGACGCACCCAGGCAAAGTCAGTGTTTCAGAAGCAGCTGTGCAGTCTGATCCACCTCCCTTTGCTCCTACTTAGAACACCGTCCCCCCTCCATCATTCAGTAGAGAGAGTCAGCTGTGAACAAAGTCAATCTCTCTGCCCTTGTGAGCTTCCAGGTGAGTAGCTAGATGGGCTTTCAATCAAGTCATCACACGGAGGTGCATATAAAGATAGGGAAAGGCTGCAAACAGCCTGACAGCGGAGACAGGAGACCTGCTTTAAGCCAGAACCCCCGCCCACACCACCTGGTCAGCTTCCACAAATTCCAGTGTGTTTTCCCTCTGTGCTCATTGTCAACATCTTCATGCTGCATCCGTGGTGTCCTAACAATCATCCCACGCTGTGGTCTGGCTCAGCGGTTCTCAAGCTGTGGGTCGTGACCCACAGGAACTGTATTAAAGGGCTGCAGCATTAGGAAGGTTGAGAACCACTGTAACTGACTGCTGCCTTTTGATTTTTTTCAGTCTTTATTCTGGAAATTGAAGTTGGTGGGTGATGGGGAAGGAAGTGAGAACAACACATTGACTTCAGCATTCGGCCTCACCATGCAGCCAAGCTGCCCACTGTCCTTGGAGCTCATCCACAGGAGACCACTTCCTCATAAGCAGGGGAACAGGAGGGCACAAGGGTCAGTAATCACTGCATGTGCTGAGCCAAGCTCCATCTTGGTCCACCTTAGACAAGTTACAAGCCCCTGGCTTCAGTAGTCTTTGTAGGAAAAGTAGGGCTAGGCCAGGCACAGTAGCTAACGCCTGTAAATCCCAGCACTCTGGGAGGCTGAGGCAGGTGGATCACTTGAGCTCAGAAACTACAGACCAGCCTAAGCAAGACTGAGACCCTGACTCTTCTAAATATAGAAAAACTAGATGGGCATGGTGGCAGGCGCCTCTAATCCCAGCTACTCGGGGGATTGAGGGAGTAGGATCACTTGAGCACAGAAGTTTGAGGTTGGTATGAGCTGTTGACACCATAGCACTCTACTCGGGGTGACAGAGTGAGACTCTGTCTCAAAAAAAAAAAAATTAAAAAGTAAAAGTGGGGATAACACTGGTACTTATCTACTTAATGTGGGAATTAAATGAGGATTAAATGAGCCTGATATCTCTGGCCCTTCCTTCCCAGGTCCTTGAGTTGAGGGTAAGAGCAAGGTGAGAGAGGACACTGCCATCACCTCTGCCCCTGTCCACAGCCCTGGCTGTGATGATAAGTTTGGAGAGTGCAGGGTCCCAGGAGCGCTGGACACATGTAGGCAGATGTAAGAGAAAGTGCCCCAATCTCACTCACTGATTTTTTATTTTAAAAACACCATCCTCTATATTTTTTTAATGTAACCACTTTTGAAAAGTAAACTTACGATCAATACCATAAATGGAAAATTATGGACACTCGTCCAAAATAGATGATCTTAAAAACAAACAAAAAAAACAATAAAAAAGAGCTTGAAATCTGTTCTCCTTGTTCCAAAGAGAGGCCAGCAGTTGTAGGGTATTAAAGACAGGCTAGCAACCCAACTGAGACTTTCTCAGGACATAACTGTATGGACTAAAAGGGAAATGAAAAAGACATAAAAAATATTCTTCTATTTCACACAAAGTTCTTTAATGCTGTCTGTGCATGACCTGAAACCATCTTGTGCACAACTGATTTTACATATCCAGGTTGCCCACAGCTATCGAGAGCCCCAGAGCTGCTCAAAGTGAGGCAGGAGCCAGAACAGAGACTACAAAGTGCCAACCCTCGGGTCTGACTGCAAGGGTTCAAATCCCAGCTCTGGCACTCAACACTTGCGACTTTGGTTGGGTCACTTAGCCTCTCCAGCCTCAGGTTTCTGGTACTGTAAACAGCTTTATAAGCTAGTGGTGCCAGACCTGTGAGTTAACACAGTGTGTGCTCCATACGCTCTGGCCACTGTCACTGTCTAGGAAGCCAGACCTCACCTGCCCTGTCTGGGCCTTGTCTGCCTCCATCAGCTTCCAGGTCTCTTCCTTCTTGAGCTCAGCTGTGCTGTTATGATGCCTGCTGACGTCTGCACTGTAGGAGGAGGAGCTGCTGAGCTGTCTGAGGGAGAGAAGCACAGGGGTGTCAACTGCACAGACACCTGGGTAGGGCCAGTGACCCAGTGCTTTGACTGCTCATGTGCATCTGAGTCAGGGCTGTAAGAGGGGATATTCCTGCATGTAAGCACACATGTGAACACGGGCAGGCATGTGCACACACCACCCCTCCCCAGGTTACAAGTCCTCAGGGAAAGGGAACGTCTTGGGCAGGAGAGAGCTGTGGGCAACGCCATCTGTGATGCCCTGACGGTCTGGTGATCAGAAAGTGCTTTCTGAATGATGTGCCTGCTTAAAGGAACAGCTCTCCCATAGCAGCTGGGGCAAGGCCTCCCTACCCTTGAGGCCACATCTGTAAAACCAGAGGACTGAACTAGTTGGTACTTTATGTCTTACTGTTTTTCTTTCTGTTTTGTTCATTATTTGGACCTTTTTCATCTTGAAAGATGATCAACCAGCCCTCTTAACTTATTTTATCTAAGTTTATTTCCTAAAATTCTAATTTTGTGATAACTTTATTTGCATGTAATTTCAAATTTAAAGGAAAGTTGCAAGAATACAAGAAACTCTGAACATCCTTTATCTTGATTTACCAATTCTTCATATTTTGCCCTCTTTCCTGTATCATCCTCTATGTGTACATGTAAATAATAAGCATTTCTTTCTTTCTTTTTTTTTTTTTTTGAGACAGAGTTTCTCTATGTTGCCCTTGGTAGAGTGCCGTAGCATCACAGCTCACAGCAACCTCCAGCTCTTGGGCTTAAGCGATTCTCTTGCCTTAGCCTCCCAAGTAGCTGGGACTACAGGTGCCCACTACAACCCCCAACTATTTCTTGTTGCACTTGTCATTGTTGTTTTAGCTGACCTGGGCCAGGTTCGAACCCGCCAGCCTTGGTGAATGTGGCTGGCGCCATAACACTGTGCTACGGGCATCGAGCCAATGACAAGCATTTCTGTATGCAAATGTATGGTTTTTCCTGAATCGTTTATCATTTTATTTTATTTTTTATTGAGATAGAGTCTCACTTTGTCATCTTTGGTAGAGTGCCATGGCGTCATAGCTCACAGCAACCTCCAATTCTTGGGCTCAAGCGATTCTTCGCCTCAGCCTCCCTAGTAGCTGGGACTATAGGCCCCGGCCACAACACCCAGCTATTTTGTTTGTTTGTTCACTAGGCCCGGGGGGGTTCGAACCCACCAGCCCTGGAGCATGTGGTGGCACCCTAACCACAGAGCTACAGGCACCCAGCCTATCATTTTATTTCTGGTTTTAAATATTTTAAAGATAAAGGTCCCAAAATACATAAAACAAGGGCCAGGCACAGCAGCTCACACCTATAATCCCAGCACTCTAGGAGGTCAAGGTGGGTGGACTGCCTAAGCTCAAGGGTTCGAGACCAGCCTGAGCAAGAGAGAGACGTCATCTCTAAAAATAGCTGGGCATTGTGGCTGGCATGTGTAGTCCCAGCTACCAGGAGGCTGAGGCAAGAGAATCACTTGAGCCCAAGAGTCTGAGGTTGCTGTGAGCTGTGATGCCACATGGCTCTACCAGGGGCAAGAAAGTGAGACTCTGTCTCAAAAAAAAAAAAAAAAAAATACATAAAACAGATACCACATACCCACCACCCACAAGTAACAAATGACAACACTTTGTCTATTTGCTTTAACTCTCTCTATTTTTTTTTTTTTTTAGACAGAGCCTCAAGCTGTCGCCCTGGGTAGAGTGCCATGGCATCACAGCTCACAGCAACCTCCAACTCCTGGGTTCAAATGATTCTGCTGCCTCAGCCTTCCAAGTAACTGGGACTACAGGTGCCTGCCACAACGCCCGGCTATTTTTTTTGGTTGCAGCATTGTTGTTTGGCGGGCCCGGGCTGGATTCAAACCCGCCAGCTCAGGTGTACATGGCTAGCGCCTTAGCTGCTTGAACCACAGGCGCCGAGCCTGCTTTAACTCTTTAAAGAAAAATTAGTGCATTAGACAAGCACTAATGCCACTGACAAAATTAAACATGAAAAATATTGTACTTTCTATCATTCTTTATTTCTTCTTCCCAAACCCAGAGGTAACACCACAGTCTCAAGGTGGGGTGGTCCCTTCCTGCCCGTATACCTTGGACTTTACTACTGACATACATGTCCACAAGATGCATCAAGCCTAGAATTTTACCAACTTTTCCTTTTGGTTAAAACCCTGAATGGAGCCGTAATTGTTAGAACAGAAGCAACAAGGCTGTTCCAAATGAAGGGGAGGGCTAGGGCTTGAAGCCTCCAAGCCCATCCTTGGTTGCCATAGCAACTCCTCTCTCAGGTTCCTTCTGGTTTTAAGGTCTATGACTCTCAGGGAGTCTCTTTTTCCAGAAGCCTCTCAAAGGTCCCCTTCAACCTAGACATGACAAACTCACACCACAGCCCTGGCTGTGGGCCCACGAATGTGAGTGAAGGGGAGCAGGCTGTCAGGGAACCCAAGAACAAAAGTCCAAAGGGGTAACAGTCTCTCAGCTACACAGAGCCAATGGGTGCTTGGCAAACATGATGCTTTCCATTGGCCATTCTTTCAATTCTGTTCAGAAAAAGTTGAAATACCAAGCTATTTATAAGAAACGATGGAAGTCATGCAAAGCACAGCTATGGCTCTTTGCAGGAGAACTTCATATTCCTCCCTCTGTCTACTTATCATCCATATAAGACTGCAAGTTACCCAAGGGAAGGGGCCCTGTGTGATTTATCACTGTATCCCCAGAACCGTGTCTCAGGATAAGACTTCCCAAAGGCCAAATAAACTCTCCAGCACCTGTCTTCCTTAGGACCTAGGGGTGTAACCTTTCCTTATCCATAAGATCTGTGTAAAGGTCTTTGGTTAAGACCAAGGTGGGTAGAAAAGGCCCCCAAATCTGAAAGAGTGACCTTTCAGAGAACAGTAGAGGGCAGAATCAGAACCAGCTCTGGGTTCTAGTCATAGTGCTTTTACCGAGTGCTAACAGTACAAGGTACTGTTATAAGTGCCTCCCATAAACCATACAGTGTAAGCCTCACCAAAGCCCTATGAAGTAGGGGCAACCGCTGGCCCTGCTTGGCAGATGAGGAACCTGAGACACAGAGAGTTTAAGCAACAAAGCCTGTGGCATGCCTCTCCTCTGTGTACACACTGATCTATCCCAAATCCACTTCTTTCAGAGCATCCCAGCACAGCACTTAGGAGCACTAACTCACAGGCTAGATTTCAAATCCAAGTCTGGCTTCTCTCCAGCAGCAGGACCTGTGGAGAGCTCCCAGTGTGCTCACCTATCCAATGAAAGGTGACAGTAACCACCTCCAGATTCAATAGGCTATATAGAGCTTGGCACTGTGCCTGGCTCCTAGTGGTACATAAAACACAGCAGTCACTGTGATTTGTGATCATTTTAAATCAAATGCTTGTTCTCAGATCCTGAATCTTCCAGGCCCCTCTGGGTGACCTGAGTAAAGAACCACACCATGTAGGGAACTCATGTGTCAAAAGTGAGGACAAATGGCTGAATCATGAGGCCTGTGTGAGCCATGCTACCTGGCAGGAACAGTGCCAGCCTCCCCCTTCAGAGCTCTGCACTCTGGAAAGTGAGGCCCAAGGAAGATTCAGGAGGGGAGGCAGAGTGCCTGTGTTTCCTGGACCCCTGGGGAGATGAAGGCCACTTTAGGTGGCCAGGCCTAGCAGCTGGCACCCCGACACTGGGCAGGACAGGATCCTTGGGACTGGGCCTCCCCATGGGCACTTTTACCTCTGAGGTTGCCTGGCTGCAGCGTCCATCACCAGCATGCCATTCTCCAGCTGCTTGGCCTCTTTTCCTGGGCTGCTGACGCCTGTCATTCCCGGTAGCAAAAAGAGAGACAAAAGGGACAAGTGGGATTTCAGGAGCCACACACCAGAACCAAAGGCAAGAAAAACCGTCACAGCAGGGAGAGATGGCAGGTAACCTGGCCGCTGGGAAGCTGCTCTGATGAGGCCACAACCAGCTATCCCACCATGGCACATGTTATATCTGGAGCCGGGTCCTTTGGGGCAGGGAGGGAGGTTTGCAACTCTAGGGTCCCATCAGCTGGGGTACTGGGGCTGAGCAGGCTGTTTGTCCCAGTAGCGATGGGGAATACCCAGCTATGCCAACAGTGTCTGCAGCACCAAGCTTCACTAAAGGGAATGAGATACAAGGACCCACACAGGAGGTTCCCAAGCTCCCAAATAGGGGTGATGCTCAAAATCAACAGTATGAAAAGGGCATCAGCCAACAGACAGAGGTCCCAGGAGTTAACCATTCTGGTGCTGGGAGGTCTTCAGAGTCCTGGGTGGGGGCCCCTGAGCAATGGCTATTTCCCCAGAAATAAGGAAGCATTTTGATATTTGAAAACCATATGAGCTTGGAGTGGGTCCTTCCTAAATGAGTCATCAGATAAGACCCCAACCCTAGCGATGCCTGTGGTACAGTCTTAGGGGAAACCCTGATAAGGCTACTGGGGGCCACGCCAGCTGGCTGCCTGCACCAGTACCAGGAAGAATCCACCCAGCATCAACAATGACCACCAGAACATCCCTGACAATGCAGAAATCTCTCACGGAGCATTGGGCACCGTGCTGAAATACATCATCTCTTTCCATCTTCACAACGAGTGATGCATTATTATCTACCCTCACCCTCACTGATTTCCTCATTCTTTGATAAAAGGAGAGAGAACAGCATAGCATCAGGCACCAAAAGACTGGCCCAACAGAGGCAGGGAGAGAAGGCACCAGTGGGGCAAACACAGCCAGCAGTCAGGCCGCCCTGGGAACGTGCTGTGACACCAATAAAAGCAGAATCCAGAGAGGCAGGCTCTCTCGGATGACAGCCACAGGGAGACACAGACACGACAGGCAGGGAAGGAGAAACGGGGGACAGGTCCCAGTTTTGGGGCAGGCGCTCTAAGCCAGGGATTCTCAGTTGGCTATGAATGCATCACCTGGGGCCTCTGTAAATAAGCAGATGCCCTGTTCAGCCCCAGTCCCTGCAGTGACTCTGAAAGCACAGTCAGGTAACTGGGATGTGAGGGGAGTTTTCTCTCACTTCCCAGCTGTGCCCCTTAGGGGTAGTGATAAGCCACTCTGAGCCTCAGTAACCACATCTGCAAAACAGGAGCAGCAGCAGAGCCGTCCTCACCAGCAAGTGCTCAGGGACAGCAGCCCCATGGTGTTTATTATGATGTGCATTTTGAAACACTTCAACAGAGAATCAGGGGCATCACCAGGATTGGGAACCACTGCTTTAAACAGTCCCTTTAGTAGCAGCATCTTTGTTTTTAATTAATAAACAAAGCAGCCACATCACTCAGGAAGGGTGGTAACAAGCAAGACTTCCCACACAGCCATGCACAGTTCACACACATGCGGCCAGGCCCAGTCCGAACCACCTTTCTCTAGGTGGGGATGGGGATGCTCCAGAACACCCAGGAACCCCGTCTTGCAGGCGGCATGCTGCAGAGAGCCCCTGTGCCTTCTTTAAGCTTTAGCGTCCCCTTCTCTTGCTCATCACTGAGGGCAGCCCACCAGGTCTCAATGGCTGCTCCACAATGGCCTACTCAGCCCACAGGCTGATATTCTAAATGGGATGGCTGGAAAATTAGACTCCACAGAGGGTAGAAACAAGAGTCAAAGAGCAACATGAACATCGGCTGGTCCAGCATCCTGTCCTAGAAGGATTTAGCACCCCCCCCATAGCCTTGGCAGGCCTGTCAATCACGGTGCCCCAGGCTCCCCCAGTCAAGGAAGGGCCTGCCTAAGGTCACCCCATCAGAGCCACTCTCCTCCCAGGACTCTAACTATTACTAGTGGTCTCCAAGGACAAAGACAGTCCATCTATCCTAAAAGAGTCTGTCTAGATTCCTGGCGCTCCCATATCCTGAGGCCTCTTTGATCCATGGGCTACCCCATATCCTTCCAGTAAGCACTCTTCCTTATTTAAGGTGGCTGCTTGCGAAGAGTCTTTGGTTAGGACCCTCAGTCATACATTGCTGGTTACAGAAGGCGGGGGGTGGGCCCACTCTGGCCACTGGGATTCTGTCAGAGGAGGTCCCTTTTCTGGGCCCCAATGCCACCGACAGCCCAACAGATGCTGATCGCCCTGCACTCTTGGCCCAGGATGCACAGGCAGTAACTTGCAATCAAACTGTTGACTTTATCATCCATCCGCTATGTACCAGGCATTTCCCAACCACCGTCCCCCCTTTGAGATCATGGTAAAGTGACCATGAAACAGTAACACTGAGCCAAGGTCACCAGGCAAAGAGAGAGAGAGATCTGGAGACTCAAACCACCTCGCCCAGTGCCACCCACAATGCCCGACACATAGTGGATGCCCAGTAAGTGTCTACCAAATGAACCAACCAACGGGAGGGGTGAAAATGCAGCCAAAATGCAGCCACTCGAGGGCCCCCGAGGCATGCAGCGACAGTACACATCAGCCTATGTCCTGCTTTACAGGCACCACTGCGCTGACCCAGGCAGTACTGACCTTCTTCCTCTGCATCCACCACCTTGCCACCTGAGAATTCACAAGACCCAAGAAAGTATTAAGAACCAAGGCAAAACTCCCCCCATCCCCCATTTAAATGCCTAGAGGGAATAAATGGGTCAGCTTCACTGAAGGAAGCAGGGGCAAGGACAGTTGAGAGGTCTGCTCCATTTGTGCCTCAGTTTCCCCATCCCACATGTGCTGGGTGGACCCCTGACACTGCTTGTGACCAACCCCTTTTTCAAAATTTGTAACTGTGTTTAAACATGAATAGAGCTAGAAAAAGAATGCAGATCACCCTTCTGTCTTCATGTGTGTTTTCATGGCGGCAGAGGGTGGGCATGACACTGGGAGGTGACACAGGCCCCAGCTCCAGCCTGAAGCCTTAATTCTCTGAGGACACATTTTTGCTTATTAGAGGATCCCAGGCCCCACAGAAGCTTACACTGGGCCAGGTCAGCAGCACGTGGAACCAAGAAAAGGAGAAGAGATGACTTGGGTCGATGTCATTCTGATCCCTCTGAAGCTCTGGTGGGCTCTCAGAGGCCCACAGGCATCGCTGCATTTAGCACCATGATGTCCTTAAGTATTTAGTGTTTATCTCCCCATTAGACTGTGATTTCTCAAGGGTACAGAGTGGGTTTTATCCATCACTCTGTTCCCAGCACCTGGTACTCCAGGCTGCCATGTGCAGTTATACAGGATGTGCACTGCCCAATTTGCAGGGCAGGCACCATTTGTGTGATGGCTCACATGTCAGATGGCCCTGCGGCACACAGCAGGTACTCTGCACACACCTGGTGGGCACATGGACAGAATGGCAAGTGAATAAGCAGAGCTGACTTTGCAATACCAGAAGGGGTGCTCTTCAGCCATAGTGGTGCCCTCTCACAGCTCAGACCTGGTTCCTAGGAACAGGTAAAATCGGCTTGTATTTTCTTCTAAACTGGGATACTTACGTAGCTGTGTAAAGATCCAAAGCCCTGTGACCTATACATTGCTTGTACAGAGCAAGCCTTAATCAAGGTATAAATCACTCACATAGTTAACAAATTTATTGTCTACTATGTGCCATGCACTATTCTCAGCCCTGGGGGTGCAGAGGTAACCAAAAAACCCTCATAGGTCTTAATTTCCAAGGGAAGAGAGAGGATAAGAAATGAACCAGCAGATCTATCATTTACTGTCAGACAGTGATAAGCTCTAAAAAGAAAAATAAGGCAGGGTATGGAGAAATGAATGGGAGGGTGGGCGGGGAGAGTGCAGAATGGTATAAAATACTAAGAATTCCTTGTCTCTTTTTTTGTAAGGCAAACACATGAAACTTGTAAGTTGACGAATGTCCCTATGTCTTCCAATGTAGCAGGTGATGGGTCTCTGGTGCTGATAAGCCAAGTGCTGCCCGTACCCTGAACCACACAAGGGTAGCCTCTGGTCTGTGTACTGAGCTGCCAGCCCTAGGAGCAGGCACCTCAGGAAGCTCACTGTTTATTCCACCAACACAGCCTTGACTCAAGAAGGTTCTAGAACTCTGCTTGGGCAAGGGCCAGCAGCAGGCCTGCCTCCCTTGAGAGAAGAAATTAACTCACTGCTTTATAGTCAACGCCTCGTTTTTGACCAAAAACGGAATCTACTGGCTACCTCACTCCACCTCCTCTCCTCTAGCCTCGGCTCTGAAAGTTCTTCATCCTCAAAAGAGGAAAAAAAGCAGCCACTGAGGACAGCCAGAAGGAATGTGCCGTCTGCACAACCGAGTTTCCGGAGCTGCTCAGTACAAACTTCTGGAACATGGGGAGATGTTTAGGACCAAGTGTGCAGAGGGGCAGGAGGAAAAAAGAGAGGACAGGAGGGGAAATGAGAAAACGCAATCATGTGGAAGAACAAGGCCCAGAAAGAAATGGCAGGTGGAAAGATCCCAATGCTGACAGTGGCTCTGCCTCTGGGGGTGGGAAAGCAGGAAGGATATTCATTTTCCTACTTCTTTACATTCTTTTCTAGTTTGCAAATGTCTATGATGAATATATAATATATTGATTTTATAATCAGTCAGGGGGAAAAAAATAATGAGCAAAAAACTGAAAAGGGAAAAATATCTGTCACAGGGTTGAAAGACGGTTTCAACAAGCTTTTGAAAAACAGCCATATTAATGGAATAAAGGCCCTTCTCCCAAGATGACACAGAAGGATTCTGGGCGTTGTGAGGTCCCGGGTTTCAGGGCCCATCACCCTTGATGCTCACTGGGCATTAGAAGATGTTTAGCAACATTGTTGGCCTCTACCCATTAGAAGCCTGTGGTAATCCTGACTTCAGCTGTGCCAACCAAATATATCTCTAAACATTGCCAAATATCCCCAGAGGATGCGGGCAAATTTGCCCCCCCACTGAAAACTACTGCTTTAAGTTTTAGGTTCCTTTAAAAAAAACAGAGTCATAAAAATGTTTTTCACCTTCTTGGCTTTTCAGAAAAATAAAAAATTAAGTAGATTTCCTAGAAATCAGTACACTAAATATCTCCAAGGGAGGGGTCACACTCTCCTCGGCTACAAGTCTCACCCCTGTACATCTTCCCTTCCCCACACAATGAGGAGTCCTCCCCAGCCATGTGCTCCTCAGCCTGCTGCAGCCTGGGTATTCTAAAAAAAGACCTGATTAATCCAACAAGAAAAAAATGTTACCCTTTAGGAGGGGCCAAAAATGCAGTTGAAACAAATCCAAGGTCGTTGGCACTTAGAGCTGTCTGAAGTTGAGAAAGACTAGATTTTAATGCCAAGACGTTAAGGAAAGGGTCCCTCCAGAGAGGCAGAAAAAGAGGGGGAACTGCCCAGTTAGACTGAAGACCCAGAGCCAAGATCTAATGTGCCCCATCTGGCAGGAGGCAGGGTGGCTGAACCCACAGAAGTGCTAGGATGGTGGGTGGTATTTTCATCACCAAATAAAGTGCTGATACACACACAAAAAAAAACAAAGAAATTGGCAGCATTCCATGTTTTATATAAACGGCCTTGGATATGCTGGCAGCTGGGATGGAAGGGAGGGTAAAAAAACCCATTTGAGGCCAAGAGGAGTTTAAGGACAGTCCTGGCTCACCTGAAAGGAAAGGAGATGGGGAGAGAGACCTCGACCTGGGGAAAAGATTCGGTTAAACCCATGTGTAAATGCAGCCCACCATGCAGGTCAGTGAAATGTAGTCGACTGAGAAGTTACCACGACTAAGAGAAAGAGAAAGGAGATTCTGCAGCAAGAGGAAACAGGCTAAGACTTAAGGCAGAACTTTCTAACCGCAAGGGCACAAACATGTAGAAACTCATTCAAATCAGAGAATTCAAAAGCTGAAGGGAATGTCAACCACCACACACTGGGAAAAAACCCCAAAATACAACTTTTCTTTTAAAACCTCCAGGGCTCATTCCTTCTCAGTGTTTTAGAATAGGTTCTGTAATATAGATATGAGCTCTTCTTTGAAGGTTTAATCGGATTCTGGTATAAAGCCATCTGTTCCAGGGCTTTTGTTTTTGTTGGAAGCTTTTTTATAGTTGCTGCAATTTGGGTGCTTGATATTGGTCTGTTCGAGAGTTCTATTTTATCCTGGTTAAGTCTAGGGAGGTAGTATCCAGGACATTGGTCCACTTCCTCCACATTTTCAAATTTCTGAGCATAGGGTTTTTGCAGTAATCAGCAATGATCTTTTGTATCTCTGTTATCTGTTATTTCCCATTTTTCATTTCTGATTGAGGTTATTAAAGCTCTGACTTTTCTGTTTCTAGTTAATATGGCCAAAGGTTTATTGAGAGCAAACATCCCAATTAATCACTGAGCAAGAGACATGAACAGAACCTTCTCCCAAGACAGACAAATGGTCAAAAAACACATGGAAAAGTGCTCACTGTCTCCAGTCATCAGAGAAATGCAAATCAAAACCACCCTAACATATCACCTAACTCCAATGAGAATAGCCCACATCACAAAGTTCCAAAGCTGCAGATGCCAGCAAGGGTGTGGAGAGAAGGGAACACTTTTATACTGCTGGTGGAACTGCAAACTAATATAGCCTCTTTGGAATGAAATATGGAGAATCCTCAAAGAACTCAAAATAGATCTTTCATTTGTCCCCACAATCCTGTTACTAGCCATCTACCCAGAAGAAAAAAATCATTTTATCATAAGGACATTTGAACTTAAATGTTTATCACAGCTCAACTCACAGTCATAAAGATATGGAAACAATCAAAGTGCCCATCAACCCATGGATGGATTAATAAACTGTGCTATATGTATACCATGGAATACCATTCAGTCATAAAAAAAATGACTTCACATCATTGGTATTAACCTGAATGGAGTTGAAGAACATTCTCCTTAGTGAAGTATCACAAGAATGGAAAAACAAGCATTGATGAATAATAGAGACCCACACGAGAGAAAACACAATTAAATTCAAGAAGGAAGGAAACAGGCAAGGGATGGGGGGGTTCTAGTAAGCTCCCACCTAACGGGTACAACATAAGGGTACATGGCACACCTCCTGGGTGAAGAGCTCAACCACAACTCAACTAACAAACACAAACAGTGTAACCGAATGGTGCGTACCCTTGTATTAATCCAAAATCTTTTTTAAAAGGGGGAAAAAAACCTGCAGGGCTCATAGTAGTGTTATTCATAATAGTCAAAAAGTGGCAACAATCTGAATGTCCATCTGCACTGAATTAATAAACAAAACGTTTATCCACACAATGAAACGTCATTCAACAACAAGAGGGAATGAAACCCCAACACAGACAAACCTTGAAAGCCTCATGCTTAGTAAAAGAAGCCAGTCACAAAGTTCCACGTATTAAGTGATTCCATTTACATGAAATGTCCAGAATGAGCAAATCAATAGAAAAAGAAAGTAGACTGATGGCTGCCCAGAGCCTTGAGGGTTGGTGAAAAGTGGGGAGTAACTGCTAATAGGTATGGGGGTGATGAAAACATTCTAAAATTCTGGTGATGGTTGCATACCTCTGTGAATATGCTAACAAATCACTGTTTGTACAGTTTAAATGGGTGAATAATACAGGCATTACATCTTGGCACTTACTAAAAACCACTAGGACCCCTGCAGTGAAACCCTCATGCAGAACTGTAAATACGCTCCGGCCAAAGGGCAGATCTGGAGACCACTGAAGGAGCAGAGGACAGGAAACTCAAAGGCCAGACTCGAGGTGCCATGGATCCCACCAGCGCCCACCAGCGGCCACCAGCGGTCACCGTGTGTCCCTCAGGCCAGTCACTCCCCCTTGTTGACACTGAGGGGCTTCCCATTGCACTGATACCAAAACCCAGACTCCTCCCCTGGAAGGCCCTGCAGACACACATACGCTGACCTCATCCGTCCTCCACCCCTGGCCCACCGTGGTTTGCCCACACTGGCTGCCTCATTTCTTAGACAAAAACAACTCACTCCGGTCCTAAGGCCTTTCCACCTGCTGTTCCCTATGTCTAGAACACTGTTCCCAAGACCTTCTTCTTGCTGTCTCCTTCCCATGTCAATGTCCCCTTCTCAGAAAGGACTTCCCTAACCACAGTGACCCAGAAGATGCCAGGGACACATCCCTCTTTGCAGGGTAGTATTAATAACAGTTATCATTACTGGGATAGTTTGGGAAATACAAGGCACATGCCAAAGGCTGTGCATAAATTTTATCACATTAAGTCTACCATCAGATGTTGAAATGTTTCTGCTGTTATCTCTCTCTACCTGAGGGAACACTGGGGCTCAGGTTTGAGGACAGGCCTAAGGTCACACAGCTTGTAAGAACAGCCGCTGAGATTCAACCCAGGTGCCAACTCTGAGCCTGGAAGTTCAATCAGAATGCACTGGGATGTGCCCTGGGTCAGCTGCCCCGGGAAGGGACTGCTGCTCTCTTGCCCTGGTCATGAAACACAGGATCCCCTCTCAGTTCAGCCCCGGAAGGGTTAAGATACCTTCTCAGTTGGCTCCTGGGGGTGGGGGTGGCCCTGCTCCCATCCTACTGCCCTGATGAGCCACCCTCCCAGCATGAATGATGGCAACCTCAAAGAGGCAAATATGGCCCTTCGAGGTGCCACCCCAAGCAGGGGGAACACCAAGGCTGTCCTTACCATCATCTTTTGAGGACTGCTCCTGCTCGCCACTGGCGTACGTGCGCAGGAACTCAGCGAAGGCACCGTCTCGGGCCAGGAGCTCCTGGTAGGAGCCCATCTCGGAGATCTTGCCGCCACTCATAACCATGATGACATCCACCTGTGGCAGGTAGCTGATGCCATGCGTAACCAGGACCCGTGTCTGTGGGCAAAGGGGAAACCCAGCCTCGTCAGCCCACATGCGTGAGACAGTCTGACTCGGCAGAGCGGCCAGAAGAGGCAGAATGCAGCCAGCACCTGGAGGGCACAACTCGGGCCTGAAGGTAGACACACACCTGTAATCACAGCATGCAGCAGCAGCCGCTCAGTCTGTGCATGTACCCCTTCAACCCGAGTGTGCCGAGGGCCTGTGCTGAGTGCTGGGGAAGCAATAAGGAGCAAAACAGAAAAAGACCCCTGCCCAGATTCCAGAGTTGGAGGAGAAATGAACAGAAGTAAAACTGCGTGCTGGCTGTTGGGAACACAGTGGAAGGGGGTAACAGGTGTGCTGTGCACGGCTGGGGGGGGAAGCTTGCAGTTTAAAAAAGGGTGATAGCAAAGGCAATTTTTAAGCAAAATACTGAAAGATAAGAAGGAGGGAAGAAACTGGGCAAATGTGTAAATGAATAAAGGAAAAAAGCGTCTGCAAAATAGTATGCATTCAAAACCTATTTTTTTTTTTTTTACAGCAATTCCCCCTGACTGCCACCCTGAAAACCACTATAAAATTTGTACAGATGTGTGTATTTTATCTGTAGATCTGAAAGTTTGGGAAGATAGTCATCAAACTACATTAATAAAAAAGTCAGCAATTTTTTTCCTAAAGGACCAATTGGTCAATATTTTCAGCTTTATGGGCCTTATTGTTGCCATGGCAACAACACAGCGCTGCTATTACAGCAGGAAGCAAGACAGGGACACAGCCTTCAGGCGAAATGCAAATCAAAACTACTTTGAGATGTCATCTCACTGCAGTAAGATTAGCCCACATAACAAAATCCCAAAACCAGAGATGCTGGCGTGGATGTGGAGAAAAGTGAACACTTCTAAATTGCTGGTGGGAATGCAAACTAATACATTCCTTTTGGAAGGATGTTTGGGGAATACTTAGAGATCTAAAAATAGACCTGCCATTTGATCCTATAATTCCTTTACTAGATATATACCCAGAAGACCAAACATCACATTATAACAAAGATATCTGTACCAGAATGTTTACTGCAGCCCAATTCATAATTGTTAAGCCCATTGATCCACGAAAGGATTAATAAATTGTGGTACATGTATATCATGGAATATTATGCAGCCTTAAAGAAAGATGGAAACTTCACCTCTTTCATGTCTACATGGATGGAGCTGGAACACATTCTTCTTAGCAAAGTATCTCAAGAATGGGAGAAAAAGTGTCCAATGTACTTAGCCCTACTATGAAACTAATTTATAGCTTTCATATGAAGGCTATAACCCAATTATAGCACAAGAATATGGGGAAAAGGGTAAGGGAGGTGAGGTGCGGGGAAGGATGGGTGGAGAGAGGGTAATTGGTGGGATCACACTTGTGATGCATCTTAGAAGGGTACAGGTGAAACTTACTAAATGCATAATATAAATGTTTTCATACAATAGGCGTCAAATTTTTAAACAGGGGGCCAATTCACTGTCCCTCAGACCGTTGGAGGGCCGGACTATAGTTTAAAAAAAACTATGAACAAATTCCTACGCATACTGCACATATCTTATTTTGAAGTAAAAAACAAAATGGGAACATATACAATTCACACCAATTCATGTGGCCCGCGGGCCATAGTTGAGGACTATTATTTCTTAGTATAATAACTAAGAAAATGCCATGAAGGCTATGTTGAACAGTTTAATGAAAATATTTCCAATTGTATATGAAGCCAGCACATTGTACCCCATGATTGCACTAATGTACACAGCTATGAGTTAATTAAAAAAAATATAGCAGGAAGCAGCCAAGAGACTGGGCGTGTTCCAGGAAAGCTTTATTTGTAGACACTGATATTTAAATTTAATGTGAGTTTTAAGGGTTACAAGATACTATTCTTCAGATTTCTTCTAAGCATCTACAAATGTAAACACGATTCTTACCTCAAGAACCACACAAAAATAGGTGGTAGGCTAAATTTACTGACTCCTGCTTCAAGAGAAGAATGAGGGGTAAAGCATTTTATTTACTACATATACATATATATTCTTGTGCTCTCTGATTTTGTTGCCATGGGCATGCATTACTTTGATGTCTTTACAAAATATCTTTTACTACTTAAAAATTATGTTTGCACTGAGTCTTGATGGTACACACGGGCCTGCTGCACATATGTACAACAAGGTAACCCTACTTAAAAAGATTACACACACAAAAATAAGTGAATAAAAAATTAAAAGTTTATACACAGCAAAATGACATGAAAGAAATAAAATTTCAAACTGGTGGGATTGTGTTGTCTCATGTTTATCTTAAAAGTTTCTTTATTTCCCCGATAGGTAAGCGTTAGTTTTATACTCAGGATTTAAAGAAAAAAAGAAGACGACAAGCCATTGTGCACCCACCGGCCACCACCAATTGCCACATCAAAAAGAACACGGGAACTGTTTCCTATCGTGTTAAAGTGCTGTGGAAATACTCCTGCTCCAGATGCCATCAGTCCACCCACAGCCACTGCTCAGTCACAGCAGGTCGTAAGGTGGCACCCCTCTGGGAAGCCCTGTAATTTAATCAGGAAGAGACGCCTTCTTTGGCCGAGAAGGCAATGAATTTAAGTCTATGTCAAAAACATAACCCCTATAAAGACAAGTAAGTGCAAGATGGCTGTCTCAGGAAGTCTTCCAAGGGACACCTGAGAAACGTGTTCTTAAAGTACAATTAAAACAAAACAAAACCAAAAAAAACCAAGGGAAGCAAAGGCTTCCTAAAGGGGACACATTCCAACCTTAGGACTACCTGGTGCCCAAGCCGTAATCCCACCAGTAGGTACCTTGTTTTTCAGCATCCCCTTGGGTCCAATCACATTTTCAAATATGTGTTTTCCCACATGGGCATCCACCGCCGAGAGAGGGTCATCGAAGAGGTAAACGTCAGAGTTGCAGTACACAGCCCGAGCCAGGCTCACGCGCTGCTTCTGGCCCCCAGACAGGTTCATACCCTGGGGAGAGACAAGGCAGAGGAGTGGGGTTCCTGGGAAACTTTAAGACTCAAGAAATGTTGCAGAGCCACACAGAGGCTGACCTGCTCAGGAGGCAGTGGCCCCAGGCTGGAGGTCCTGCAGGGCCATACCTCCTGTTATAATGAGACTAAAGGTACAGCTCACATCTGCACAGACACAGGTTCACGTCCTAGCTCTGCCACAGCCAGGGATGGGACCATGGCCCGAGGCTTAGCACTATCTATAAAATGGGCAAAAGAGAAAACCCAAGTCCCCTGTGAGTTGTGGGGCAGGGCAGCTGGCACACAGTGAGCACTCACTGAAGGGTGTCTAATGGCACTGAATGATGCTGACCCTTAATATTTTAGTCTGATGGAGGGCATGGGTAGATGTGATAATATTTTTGTTGTTGCTGCTGCTGTGTTAATAGCCAACATCTCCTGCCAGCTTATTCTGGATCTACAGTTCCCTGGAGAAGCCATGTACAGCCTTGGCAGTGGTGCTAAAATCTACCCCAGGCTCCATTGTCCAGGAGGGGGTGGCACTACCAGCACCAGACACAGGAGCCCTACTTCCCATTTCCCCATGACAGATAACTCCATGCCATTTCCATATCTAGCTGGGGAATCACTACAGACACCCACTGGGGTACCCACCCATCTCTTGACCCTCCCAAGAGATGCCTGTTCTCTCTCCCCTGAGTCAAGGCCCTCTGCCTATAGCTTATTTGGCCCAGAGGCAGATACTGGACCCAAGACAGCCAGTCATAGTCTCTCCCTCCAGATTCTGGTATTGGGACGTAGACGGGGATAGTGAGAACTCTCTGAATGTCAGGCACAGACACTTGTTGTTTGTTTGTTTGTTTGTTATTTTAAAAAAATTTTAAAAACCAACACAAAGCTCATGTGCAGAAAAGGAGAGACAAAACCAGAGCAGGCCCCAAGTTGCCTGTCCCAGCCCCTGCCTGTGCCCCCCTTACATTCCAGCCCTTGGGAGTCCACAAGAATCACCTGAATCCTTAAATGCAGTTACCGTTTTCACAAGCTCAAGCTCCTTTGCAAACCCAGAAGCCCCTGCTTACAGTTTGTTTTTCCTCTCCAAGGAACTATACATAGACTTAACTCAATTTTTTAAAACATCATTCACTAAATCAGAAAGTTGATGGAGCCACTAATTTTTTATTATTATTTATTTATTTTTATTAAATCATAACTTTGTACATTGATGACTTTATGGGGTTCAGGCTACTGCTTCAATATACAATGTGAAATGCTTAAATTGAACTAAGTAACACATCCATCACAATTATACTCATTTCTTAATAGTTTTGAAATGTACCATTGCATCATGCACATTAGGTGAGGGCAAGCTTTTCCAACTCCTGGTCTTGCAACACACTGGACAACCACCAGGGGGTGGCAGAACAAGGTGGCCAGGCAAATGCACCTAAAGGCCTACAAAGGGAAAGGGGATGGGGGTTGCTGAAGAACAGCTGGGGGATGGAGAGATGGTGGAGGGGGTGATGGTTGACATGAACAGAGAATCACCCTCCTTAGTGGTGACAGAATGTAGCAGCTAAGAACATGGAACAGCAGCCATGCTCTCTCTGTGGCTGTTGCCTCAGACAAGTCACTTAGCCTATCTGTACCTCCCTTTCCTCAAGTATTTAATGGGGATAACAAAAAATCTCACCTCATGGGCATGCTACGAATGAAACAGATGTAAAATGTTAAGCGTGGTGCCTGCCACATAGAAAATGTTCAGTAAGTGTTAGCAACCGTGTTGTTATTATCATGGTTGTGCTGTGAGACATTTGAATCAGACACCCGTCCTCCCTATATCATGCCCTTTGTCATGTGACTTTGCCATCATGTGACTACGAGGGAAGCATGTTTTTCCTGGTCCCTTGTGTTTGGGCTTGAGACAAGTGACTTGCTATGTACAGGGAAGGGACAGCCTCATCCCCTCGGCCCAAACCTCAGTAAGAACCCATGTAGGTAGACCTGAGCCACACCACAGCCCAGAGCCAAGCCAAGCCCAGCCAGCCTGCAGCATTAAGTGGAGTACCCCCTCTTCTCCCGCTGGGCACGGCCTATTGGGGTGGACTAACAAGCCAATGAGCTTTTGTGGCTGTTTGTTACACAACAACAGCTGACGGATCTAGGGACCGATGCTGAAACTGCACTGACCTTCTCACCAATCTCTGTCTGGTCCCCGCTGGGCAGGATTTCCAGGTCTGGGAGGAGGGCACAGGCCTCTATCACCGCCTTGTAATACCGCTCCTGCAGCGGGCGTCCAAAAAGGATGTTTTCTCGGAGAGAATCATTCTGAATCCACGCCTGCTGGGGCACGTAGGCCACTGAGCCCTAAGCAAAAAATGGAGGAGGGAGGACAGACAGACTTGATGAACAGGACGGCAGCCGACCCATCCACTTGCCAGGAAAGCCCTCTTCACAAGACATTTTCATTACACCTACTGCCTTAACAAGAGGGAAACTGAGTCACAAAGAACTACAGATGCCGGAGTTGGATCAGAAGCCACACTAGGTGAATCACTGGCTCCAGTGTCAGGAGTTAACCCCTGCTTCCAAAGAGTGAAAGTGCCTGATGTGACCACAAAGCTACTTGATTACAGGTGTCAACACTAAGAGAGAAGAATATATAAGACCTTTAAAAAGTCTGACCTTGACTGGCAAGGATTCCCTGAGGAAGTTTCTCTGATGAAATTTAAGCGAGGACTTCCATATCACAGCAGTCCATTGCAAAGTCCTTCTGTTTTTATTTCCATGTAGCACAAAGTGTCACAGATAGTATAAGAATAAGGGGTAGATTATAGATATGTGCTTTGGGTATTTTAGTAATAAAAACGCTTACACTGTTAAAAACATTTTTTTTTAAAACATTTTTTTAAAAAACGAAGACTGAAAGGTGAGAGATGTAAGTCTCACAAAGAGAAAAGAACATTCAAATCAGAGGGAACTTGAAGTGCAAAGGTCCAGAGCTGAGGCATAGTTGGCACATTTCAAGGAACATAAAGGCCAGTGTAATGGGAACATGCCTCAATCACGAGAGAAAGTGACAGGAAACGGGCCAGAGTGCAGCAGGAGGCTGACACTGAGCTAGGGGTTATGGTGAGGAAAGTGACCTGTAGAGGACACATAATGAGGAACCACTGAAGATTCTGGAAATAAGAGAATCCAAGTAGGCAAGGCTAAGAGTGAATCCCAGGTACCATGACTCTTAATCTAAATTCTCAAATAACTAAACTTTCAATTCCAGTATCTTTAACTTACAGGAGACCAAAAAATGTCACAAAGCCTCACCATAGAATCACAGATAACTCCAACATGGAAGCACAATCCATACTTACTAAAACATTTGAGGGGAAAAAGAAACATTTTAAACTTCTTCCTACCACTCCCCTTACCAAGGCACAACAACCAATCATGAATAATTATCTGATCCCAAATTCCAGTAATGCTGGGATCATGGACACCTGGAGTTAAGGGAATAGAATGCAACATGGATTCCATTGTGATTTGGAATTTTCTTCTATTAAACATTATTTTTAATTATTATTGTTAATAATAACAAATTATTATTATTTTAATAATTAAAATTATCATTTTGTTTGTTGTTTATTTTTGTTTTTTGTTATTATTATAACATTATTATTTTCTTCTAACTCACATTGCCTATTCATCTTGCTTTATAGCAAGTACTTGACAGTAACGATACAACATTTCTTAAATGCCATTAGTTTGGACTCAACCACTATAACGTGTACTTTCTAAAGGGCATCATAGAACCAATGAAGAAAGAATTTTGCTCCATAAAAAACAATGGCATAAACTAGCATTCCCAAAAGTGGGTTCCAAGAGACAGTAGTTCTGGGGAGGTAAACAGCTGTTGTACAGACAATAAAGAGGTACAGGCAAATATGTCAGGGCCATGCAGGGTTAAACCAACTTAAATAGGTTTTTCTCTTCTTGCAGGACTTCTGAGAATCTTTACCTTGCTAATTTTTATTATAAATCTCCTAGAAGGAAGGAGTCAGAGTGTGCACTGTTCCCAAGCTTGTTTGAGCCTGGGGCCCTGTACTCCCCAAACATCCTGCAAGATGAATTTGCAGCAGACCACACTCCAGGAAATGCTAGTATCAAGAAAACTTTAAGGAATGTATTTTTACACAAAGAAAAAGCCTTCATGGAGAATGAACTAAATGGAAAAGAAGGATTTTGATTTCCACTGGGATTTAACCTGCCAAACAACCTTAAGTTCACTCTTGGGAAATTTCTACTTAGTTCAAAGTATTCTGTGTATTTAAAAGCAATAAAACTACAGTCCTTTTTAGCCCCACGTTGATAGTTTGATGAACACTCTTTAAAAAAATACTCTAAGAAAATATTCCAACCACATAAATCAAAAATTTTAAGTTTTGATACAAGACGAGATACACAGAGAGACTACATGAAGAGAAAGGACAAGCCAGAAAGATTCACGCACAGACTGTGGGAGGAGACGTACGATGCAGGCAGAGACAGGGAGGGAAGGAGAGACAGGAGAGCTCCAGGGAGCATTCGTGTGTTTACTACATATTAATCAAGTGGCTACTACACGCCAAGCACTATTCCAAGTGCTGGGACACAGCAGGAAATAAATGATACCCAAATCCTTTCTAAGATGGCACAGGGTAAAACAGAAAGAATGGGCAAGAAAGAGACAGATGGAAAGAGAATAAGGAGGAGGAAAGAGACCCTGCTGCTTGCAATTCTGGCACAGAGACAGTCATAAAATAACCACCATCAGTCTTGACCTTCCACACAGGCCATCACCCCCCACCTCTCTGTGCCCCGCCCCCAGTCCTTGTCCTACCTTGATGGTCACATGCCCCTCCACTTTGTCCATCTCGGCCAGGAGAGCTGAGAGCAGAGATGACTTTCCACAGCCCACTTGGCCCACCACAGCCACCAACGCACCTTCCGGAATGGAGAAGGTAATGCTGAAAGGACAAAGACATAACATTGGGACAATTCCATAAACCGCTAGGCTGGATTTACCCCGAGTAGAGAGAGACCGAGGGCAGGGCCTGCACAGGCAATGAAGCATGGAAGTTCCTATTGAGCTCAGCACAGCAAATCATCTCAGCGGGCCTGCAGATGTGAGGCAGAAAACAGGTGCCAGGATGCAAATACATCTGTGTTAGTTAATTCCCTGAGGGCACAATGTGATCTCTGGACAGCTTACAACAAACTCTAAGAGTAGGCATGGCCTGGACACAGAAACCCAGGAACAGCTGGAGAAAGGCCTAAAGGGGTGAAGTGTCAGGGTGTGATGAGGGGTGCCATGGCACTAAAGAGGAGTGTGTGTGGTGGCCAGGCCTAGGAAGATCTTGAAGGACATTATGCTAAGACATCCCTGCTTTGCTTCCAGCTGAGACTCAGGGAAGGGTCCGAAGGGGAGATGAATGTACGTATGAATGTATCTCTGCTGAAATCATTTTTTAACGAATAGCAGTTAGCAAAATGAAATAAGTTCAATGTTCTACCAGCACATCTGGCTGTCATACAACGTGGGACAATTCCATGTCACTCCCACTGCCAACAGCATAGCAGAGCTGGGGTTCCACCTGCGTTCATGACCAGCACACCCAGGGCTTTCCTGAGTTCATTTACATTGACTCTGCTTTTCAACTGCTGCTATAACGATTTTGAAATACTAGTAGAAATGCTGACAGATTTTGCTGTCATTGTTTAATCCTTTTGATAGTGCTGCATGGTAACTGATTATTCTATTTCCATGACATGGAAAGGGACATGGACAGGAAGCCCAGTGACGCAACATCTGCCACGGTCTACCCAAGCCTGGAATATTTTATTTATTTATTCATTCATTCATTCAAGAAAGCATTCCTTGATTTTTATTCCACAGAAATAGCCATGAAAATGCAAAGGGGGTGCGGGTAGAGGAAAGACCTCACAAGCAAGAGAAATGTGGCTACTGCACAAACAAAGACATTTAAAATTATTTGCATGCACAAAGCCATGTAAAATTATGTGCATGTACGTAATTGATGGCAGATAAAATCTATTTAGGCCTGGGGACTTCAAAATGAACTCTGAATTTTCTTTTTTTCCCTCCTAGATTAACTCAGAAGGCAAATGTTTTAATTTTTCAGGATTTTTTTTCCAAGTTAATATGAGGGTACAAATTTTTAGGTTACATTGTTCTCACTTCCAAGGTCAAGTTCAAGTTGTAGAACACCCCCTCTCATTGTGCATGTTAGGTGAGATCCCTCCAAATGCCCTCCCTCTTCCTGCCAATTGCCCTTCTCCCTCCCTCTTTACCTCTCCCCCTTGCTAAACTATATGTGTGTTTTATCATTCATATGAGCATGTAATTGTTTATATACTGGTTTCATATTAGTATTGAGTACATTGGATATTTTTTTTTCCATTCTTGAGCTAAATCGAGCAGCATTCAGGTAGGATGCATTAATGTTAATTATTGAAATCTCTTCATGTTGTCTGTTTCCCTTAACAAGTATATACTGTCCATCTTTGTCTTTCCTTATGTATGATTTACATCCAATTGTATCTGCAAATCAGACTGCAACCTCTGCTTTTTTCTGATTTCTAGTTGCCTGGATTACTGTTTTCCATCCCTTTACTCTGTCTTGTTTTATCCTTTGAAGTAAGGTGTGTTTCTTGGAAGCAAAAGATATCTGGCCTGAGTTTTTATATCCAGTCAGCCAGCCTGTGCCTCTTTAGAGGAGAATTCGAGCCATTCACATTCATTGAGAGAATTGATAGATATGGTGGAATTTTGGTCATCTCTTTTGTCGGAGGTCCAGAACCTCTTTTTATCCCTTTCACCACTGGGGAAACTAGGCTTTGTTCTTTGATTTCTGGGTGAGTTTACTTTGACAGTGGACCATTGGGTTGGTCATTATGAGGAATGGGTCTGAGTACGTCCTATAGAGCTAGTCTAGTTATGGCAAATTTCCTCAACACATGGATGTCAGTAAAGTATATGATTTCACCATCAAAACGAAATTCAGTTTGGTGTGAAATTCAGTTTTGTTTAAGAAGGTTAAAGGTCAATGACCATCTTCTTCTGGCTTGAAAATTTTCGGCTGAAAGATCTGTGGTCATTCTGATGTTTTTCCCTTTGTAGGTAATACTTTTCTTATTCCTGGCTGCTTGCAGGATTTTCTCCTTCATATTAACTTTGGCAAAGTTAATTATAATGTGTCTAGGAGATGCTTTGCTTGGATTGAGTTGTGCGGGGGTTCTGAAACTATGATTTGAACTTCTATGTCTCTCGCAATGCTTGGGAAATTCTCCACCCCAATGTCTTGGAATAGAGCACCGGTGCCTTTAGGATCATCCTCTTCTACTTCAGGAATCCCTATAATTCAGATGCTGGATCCTGACACTGGAATATTTTAATACGCTGAGAAGAGGGAAGATTTGACTAAATAAAGGAGCTTCTCAGAGTTGCAAGGAGAAGAGTGACTGGAACAGGATGGCCTTTGAGACTGGAAGGATAGAGGGAAGGAGGAGAGCAGAGATAAAGACTGGGGTGGAGCAAAACAAGAGAAAAGATATAATTGAAGCAGACCAGATTAAGTTAGACACAAGGAAGAACTTCCTAAACACACAGTCCCATCATGAACTTTATATAGTTTCTTTTCTCTGGAGAGTATTTCCCCCACCTGACAAAACAAAGCAGCAATTTGGCTACTTAGGGGCTAATGATTTAGGAGGATAGGGATAAATCAGGCCCCTGAAAAGTCTGTTGGCCCTGTGTTGTGGGCATTCTTTAAGGAGGCCTAAAAATGCTGCTGAGTGAGGTCACCAGTCAGAAAGAAAAGGTACTTGACAAGGTGTTAGGGAGACCAGGCCAATTCTCTGGACACCATATGCTTCAGAAAGATAAGGACTGTGGTGGGCAGAGTGCCAGGCAGAAAGCTGCCCAGAAAGGGTGAGGTGTCCAGCCAAGGTACTTAGGAGAAGCCAGGGAAGAACAATTCCACCCTGACAGGAAGTACACGTGGAGAGAATAGTGGTCAGCTGGCCCAAGCTACATCATAGCCTCAGGCCTAGCCAATCAGGGCACCCAGCCCCTCTAGACAAGGTGACTGGATCAGGGAAGGTCATGTAACCCCTCAGGAAGGGAGGAGATGCCTGAGAATTAGGCAGCACAGAGGGAAGTGGCACAAAGAAAGGATGGAGAAACTTCTGATGGCACTAAGTTCCTGGACCATACCATACCTGAAAGTAGAACTTTTCTATTTTGTAAGCCCAAAACCCCTTTTGTTGTGTAAGCCTAGCTGTGCAAGGTTTTCATTACTATAATCAAAGGGGACCCTCTGGGCTATGCATTTTCATATCTGCTCCTCACAATAGCCCAAGTAGGTCTATGTGAACCTATTTTCCAGATGGGTAGACTGAGGCTCAGAAATGCAAAATGACAAAGCTGAAGTGTGGCAAGAATTCAAATCCATGTTTAACTGAAGCCCCTAGGCTCGACTCCATGCCACCATGTGTGTGTCTGTGTCTTGACTTACCCATTCAGGGTGGGAGGGTCGCTCCTCACCCAGGTGAAGGTGGCATTCTTCATAGTGATGCTGTTGGTCCCCCCACCTCCTAAGAAAAAGTAGAGAAAACATATCAGGCACAGATGGAGTCATGGGCTAAGTGTGAGTAGAACACTCATTTTTCTTTTTCCCCTGGTCAAGTAGTTCCAGCCCAGATGCTAGAGAATAATGGTGCTGGGCATTATCTGGTGGTATCAGCCACAGTTTCTGAAATAGCCTGCAGTTTTGGAGGCAACCTCACACCCAGAAAGCAGAAGGAAACCACAGAGGACTTGGCCTCCTAAGACAGGGAAACCACAGAGGGCTTGGCCTCCTAAGACAGGAGGTTACGCCACCCTGATGCTCATCTAGGGAGATGGCTGTGGCAGGGTAAGGGTGGGGCCTCAAGGGTTACTCGAGGCCCTGGGGACTCCCTCACCCCTTCTCAGGCAGGCTCAGGGCAGCTCCAGCAGAGTGGCCCTCACCACACCCACAGGCCCTCCTTGTGCTCAAGACCAGGTCCTTCCACCACAACAGCCACATGCTGTTCCTCTTCCTCACTCTAGCTCCAGCCACACCACCCTGCACACGTCACAGTAGGTCAACCTTTCTAAAACGCCAACCACTCAAAGCAGAACATGACGAGGAAGTGTGGCCTTAAAGTATGGGAGAGGGGAGGGTGGTTAAGACAAAGGCCACATTCTATGGCTGCCGGGGCTCTCAGACTTCTAGCACCTGTCAGTATGCACTTTTCCTCCCCTTATTTTCTTCTTACTTCAGTCCCTCACCTAAAAAAACAAACAAACAAACAAAGTCTTTTACTTATGAGCCACCTCAAGACCCCCTAGAGATAATACAGGGATTTTTTTAAGCTGTCAAATGCAGAAATAACTTCCTTTCTCCAACCTGTAGGGAGAGGAAGTAACTGGCTAACCTAGGTTAACCTTGTGCCTCAGCTCCGCCCAAAGAAAAAAAGCACTCAACTTGAAAAAGGAAACTGGAAGGTGCTATTTACAGAATTCAACAAAAACCCCCAGCACGAAGGGAGCCACAGAGAACCAGGGAGCTGCCAAGGGGCCCTGTCTGGCACACAGAGAGCTGGACAAACACTTTAGACTCAAACGACCCCAGAAGCAGCTATCAGGGCCAGAAGGAGCTGAGGTGTGGGCTGTACCCACAGGTGACACTTCAGTGAGCTGTGAACAACTTTAGTAGTGGGAAACTTCCTCAAGCTACCTCAAACTTCAGCCTATGTTTTGCAGAGAAATTTAATAGGAGAAGGCTTCACTCCCACATTGTGTGAGGGGACTTGGTCCTTCACACAGCAGAAACCAGATGACCAAGGCCACTGGGTCTCAACTGGGGGAAACTATGCCCCTCCACCCCCAGGGACATCTGGCAATGTCTGGAGACATTTTGAGTTGTCAAAATTAGGGTGGGTGCCACCGTACCTAATGGATAGCGTCCAGGGATACTGCTCCACCTTGCATGGTACACAGGGCCACCTTCTACAACACAGGATGGGGCATCCCCAGATACCCAGAGTGCCCAGGAGGAGACACTGTGACCTAGGGATTGAGCCTAAGATGCTGAGAGCATCTCACTCGCACTACAGAAGCGATGAACACCATAATCCATCCAGCATCTTCTGTGCACCAGGTGCCATGTCAGATGCCTCATGAAGATGCGTGAACACCAATCTGGCACCAGGCAGAGCTCACGTGTTATAACCAGCACATGCTCACGTTAGGTCCTCTGGCGTATGTATTAAGCTCTGGAGCCGGACTGTGGTTTGAATCCCCGATCTACCATGGGCAAGTTACTAAACTTCTCTGTGCCTTATTTTTTTGTCTGTAAAATAGGGCTGATGATCATGGAATCAACTCCAGAGGGCTGTAGCAGGGTGCAAATGTGGCACTAGATGCAGCGACCTTTGAGTGACACCTGGCACACAGCAAGTGCTCAGTAAATCTCAGAGAGGCAACACCATACAGCCGGGAGAGCACAGATTCCAACCAACTGGCTGCGGGTGCGAGTCCTGCCTCTACTTTTTAGCAGCTGTGGCATCTCAGACAAGTCACTGAGGCCGGTTTCCTCAGATGTAACACAGGGTTTCCATGGGCATCTAGTGCTGCGGTCATTGTGGGATGAGATACTACACTGACATCCTTGGGAAAGAACACATGTGGGAGGACCAACCTCTGCGTCACACTGTCACTACTCTCAGTGCCATTAATATTTATTATTAATTGTCTGGAGAAGCAGATCTAAACAAAATATCTGCTCAGGAGGATCAGCTGAGGAAGGATAAATAAACAAGCTACCAACAAAAATCTGTAACACCATGCCAAAATAAAGCTACTTGTGTGCCCATTATCCAGATAAAGAAACTGAGGTTCAGAACTAAATATACACAGCTCAAGAGTCAGGAAGGGTGGCCATTCTCCAGAGTCCTTATTTGACCTGTCCATATTCCCAGAACAGAATCAAGGTTGGGCTCAAGTTTGGGCCCCTGTAAAGTGACTCCTGGAGGAAGTGTCATCCAGTGGCTGTGTGCCAGCAAGAAAGAAAAAGTAGGCCGGGCGTGGTGGCTCACACCTGTAATCCCAGCAGTATGGGAGGCCAAAGTGGGGTGATCCCTTAAGCTCAGGACTTCGAGACCAGCATGAGCAAGAGTGAGACTCCATCTCTACTAAAAATAGAAAAAAATAGCCAGGCATTGTGGTAGGCACCTATAGTCTCAGCTACTCTGGATGTCACAGGCAGGAGGATTGCTTGAACCCAGGAGTTTGAGGTTACTGTGAGGTAGGCTGACACACTGCACTCTAGCCTGGGGCAACAGAGCTAGACTCTGTCTCAAAAAAAAAAAGAAAAGAAAAGAAAAAGAAGCAAGAAAGAAAGAAAAAGGAAAAAGAAAGCAAAAGTGCAAATTCACCCTCCTGGGATGTGCACGATGAGAGAAGCCCTGGGAGGAAGGGCTTCCCTCCCCTTCCATGCAGCTTTGCAAAGACTTTGCTTCCTGGGGGCTCACAAATAAGCCGCTGGGCAGAGCCAGACCTAAGGGCAGCCAAGGAAAAGAAATTCCAGCTGGCAGGGATGGGCAGGAAGTGGGGAGGCCGCCACCCCCAGATGGGAAAACCAAACATGCACACACCATCTTTCATAGACCGCCGCTCAATGCTGTCAGGCTCCAGCTCCTCGTGGGAGAGAAAGATTCTGAGGCGTTTGAGGGAAACACTTGCCTGTATAGAAAGCAATGACAGTGCATGGTTATTTTTAAAAAACATTTTTTTTTTTTTTCAAAAACAAACTGAGGCTACCCTGGGTATGGAAGGGCCCACATCCTCCCCCTTATTTCTGAAGGCTTCATGTTTCTTAGAACAAGTCTATACTTCAGAATAAAAACCGAAACTGGGTTTTGGTTCTTGTTTGTTTTCCTTCAAAAGCCCACAAAAGGTATTTTAGAAAAACAGGACAGAGGCCTGGCCTAGACGAAGATGGACCATAATGACAAAGGCAATGGCCCCCCTCCTCAAATAGCCCAGCTATGCAGGCCTCTCTGAGATACTCCAGAAAACTTCACCATGGACTATAACTGCAGGAAATGACTGTTTGATTTGGTTGGGTATGATAATGGTATGATAATTATGTAAGAAGAAACGCTTGCTGAAGCATTAATTGGTGAATTGTCAGGAAGTTTGGGAAATGCTTTAAAATTCTTCAGCAAAGAAAGAAAATAAAGGGAGAGTTGGTGAAGGAGGAGTCCAGAAGAAGGACCGGAGGAAGCATGTCCTGCAAAATGCCGACAATGAACCTACGTGATGAGTGTGTCAGGTGCATGGCATGACTCCGCACCATCTGCTCTGTGTCCTGGACCCCAGAGCCCCTCTGAAGTGCCTGTACCTGCACGATGCTGCTGATCACCATGGGGAGAATATTCAGGGGGAATCGAAGGATGTTGAACAAGGCCAAGGACACGAAGGCTTTCTGGGCATCCAAGACGTTGTTCTTGTTCACAGTCACGTAGACGGCAAAGGTACAAAGGGCCACCTGCAAGCAGAAGATCCTGCTGCCAGCCATCCATGAGTGAGGGTCACGGCCATGGGGGTAGTTCCACCACCCCAGAGGAGCATCAGGCCCGCCCCAAGTGGCCAGGACTTCCACTGCAGTGCGTAGAAAAGCTGAGGGCAGTTTCTAGTACACAGCAGGCACTCACTAAACGCTCAGAGAATGAAATGGATAAATGAATGACCAGGGATTGAAAGGTCTGGGCTTCCCCACTGACATTCTCAGCAACACACGTGTATTCTTGGTGTTCATCGACACCAAACATCATCCAGCCACCACCAGGACTTTGCCCCTGCAGATTCCTCTGCCTGAAACCATCTTCCCATCCAGATGGTGGCCTGGTTCCTCCTGCTTACCCTTCAGAGAGGGTGTCCCTCCCATGCTACCCAAAACAGCCCCACCATCACTCTCCATCCTTTGACTGTGGTTTATTTTTCTTCACAGCACCTGTCACTGCCTATCAACTAACAACTAAGTTCACAAGCTTGCCACTAGGTGCTTATGTTGGCAGCACTATACAAACAACTTGGTAAGGTTTCATAACCTTGGTATATCAGTGTTTCCCAGCTGTGTTCATGTGGACATGTGGTGGTATTGTGTTGAGTGGTGTTCATTATGTTCTGTGTTTTTGTGTGCAGTCACAAGAATGTTGGAGCTTGAATTACAGCAATGAACAAACATTAAATTTCTTGTTAAATTTGGCAAGTGTGGAAGTAAAATCAGGGACATGTTAGTCCAAGTTTCATAATGGCATGAAAAAACAGCAGCGTACAAGTGAGTAAACATTTTCTGATAGGAGGGAAAGCATCACTGATAAAGACAGGTCAGGGCAGCCAGTAACAAGAACTGATGAAAACATGGCAAAAATTCATCAAATGGTGTCTCAAAATTGTCAGCTAACTGTGAGCAGCATAGCAGACTAAGTAAACATCAATAGAGAAACAGGAAAATCTTAACTGAAGATCTTGGCATGATAAAGTTATGTGCAAAAATGGCCTGAAGAAGCTCACCAACGAACAAAAGCAAAGCAGAGTAGAAGTTTGCCAAGACCTACTGGAGAGGCAAGATGATATTTTAGGTCATGTTAACACTTGTGATGAAACATGGGTGTCACCAATGCCACCCTGAAACAAAGCATCAAAGTGCACAATGGAAGTCAGCCAATTCTCCATGACCAAAAATTTTGTCAGTCCAAATCAAGAACCAAAATAATGTCACTGAACTTTTTTGGTATCAGAGGAATTATTCATTATGAATCTATGCCAAAGGGGGAAAAAGTTAACCACGTTTTCTATTTGAAAGTGCTGAAAAGGCTACATGAAAAAGTTAGACAAAAACAACCTGAACTTTTTGCCAACAACTCATGGCTCCTGCATCACAATAATACAGCAGCTCACACGGCACTGTCTGTGAGGGAGTTTTTAGCCAGTAAATAAGTAACTATATTAGAACACCCTCCCCTACTCACCTGATCTGGCCCCAATGACTTTTTGTCCAAAGATAAAGAAAATATTGAAAGGAAGACATTTTGATGTCATTCAGGACATCAAGGGTAATATGATGACAGCTCTGAGGGCCATTCCAGAAAAAGTTACAAAACTTCTCTGAAGGGTGGACGGGGCACTGGTGTTGGTGCACAGCTTCACAAGGGGAGTACTTTAAAGATGACTGTAGTGCTATCCAGCAATGAGGTGTGTAGCATTTTTTATAGGATGAGTTTGTGAATTTAACTGTCAGACCTCAAATTCCATGTATTTACTGTTTGTTTCTTGTACTGAAATGACAGCGCCACAAAGGCAGGGACCTTGTTTTATATAGGACTGTGCCCTCAGTTCCTAGAACAATCCCCAGCATTTAAGGAAACTAAATAAAACATTGGGTAGGTTTGCCCCATGCCCAGGGCTTCGGTGGTCTCATCTGTGATACAGCCATGAAGGATAATACCACGGTTTAAGGTTCCTTCCAACTCATATAGTATATGATTTCATGTACAGAGGAAAGGAACACTTAAAAAAGAAAAAAAAAAAAAAGACACAAGTAACCACCATGTGTTGGAAAGCCACTCCCTTTGCCACAAAGACAGACCTGCCCTAATCCCTGTAGTGGTTCCTGAGATTTTACTATCCAAGGCTCAGTGACACTGAGCCTGGATTTGGTCGTCTGAGACAGCAGCATCAGACTGCTTGACAGGAGAAAGAAAGGGCCCCCTGAGTAGCACAGGGGCTGGGCTGCCCTGCGTAGGAAGGAGGTAGACAGTATCTGACAGATAGCCATGGCCATTGCCAACAGGCGCAGGGTCGGCATGTCCCTCTCTCCCTGCTGGGGATGAAAGCGGCGCTAGTGTTCCCAGGAGAGGCTAGTAACACAATCCCTTAGGCTCATCCTGTACACAGTATCACAAGCAATTTGGAAAACCTTGAACTCTGGCAGATGGACAAAAGTTCCTGCCCCCATTTGAACCCTTTGCTTCTAGAGCCATTAAAGGCTTTTCCTGGGAGACATAAATTCCCTGGGTCCCTGCATATTTGAGCTCAGCTCAGACTACCAAGAAGTCAGGAGACTTGCACTTGAACCCCGCCTCTGCTGTAGCTAAGGTCCCATGTATTTTCGGGGTCTCCATGGCATCATTTCATTGTTACCTTCCAGAAAGTCACACAGCTTAAAAATAAAAACCATATTCACTGTGTATCAGCTGTGTGACCCCAGGTATATCACTTTAAGGTCTCTAGGACAACCTCTGTTTTCCCAGCCAGGAAATGGGAACATGACATGCCTTTGAGGGTTACTGGCAGCAAGAAATAAGGCACTTCTCTAGAGAGCTTAGCATGAGGACACAGGGCCTGGGGCATAGTAAAACTCAACATAGGGCAGTTTTTATTTCTTGGTGTTGGACTCAGTCCTAACTTCTTCAGCCATTCTTCCAAAGAATCTATTAACCTGGTCCCAAGGGCAAGAGCCCTGTCCTGCTGGCAAGCAGAGCTGGTTCCTCTTCTGGCTTTTGACATTAACGAGCTATATGAACCCAAGGCAAGGCAGAAACTTTCCAGGCTCCCCTGCCAAGGAGGAGGGCAGGTGCTCAAAAGGGCACAGACACACAATCCCTGCATGTATTCGTGGTGGCTCCCCTCCCCTAAACAGTAACAAAGCACTGGCCTCTTACCCAAAGGTGTTCTTTACTCAAAACTCCCCATGTAGATCCACATGGTACAATATTATTCAGCTATAAAAAAGAATGAACTCCACACTCCACCCAACCCCTAAAACCCTGATGCTTCTGTGAACAGACATCACTGCTTTCTGCCTGCCCAGCACCTATTGCTCTGTTTTTGGCAATACCACAATTTTCCTTTGGGGTACTGAACCTTTCCCAATCTCAATCTATAACCTTTAGCCACAAATAAGCCCCCTATCAAGCCCCACCTCGGGCCCCAAGCTCTGACAGAAGCCTCCAGAAGCCGTGTGATCCAGCCCAGCCAGCCCAAGCATCCCCTCTCCCTTGGCCCCAGTGACTAGTTCAGGAACAAACATGTGACCAGCTGCAACCAATGAGACTCAACCCTACAACACTGCAGGAAGTACTCAGGAAATGGGACTGCACGCACAGGGGTTGCTGAGGACAATTTGCCAAGGCTCCTATGTTCTGGGGCTACAAGTATAAGATGACATGTCTGATGTCTCCACAGATCCTACAACAGCAGTTCTCAACTGCTGGGTCGCGACCCACAGGAACTGTATTAAAGGGCCGCAGCATTAGGAAGGTTGAGAACCACTGCCCTACAATGTGGTTGGCAGGAGAACTACAGAACAGATGATGACCACAAGGGATGATAATTAGTCTAAAGAAGGGAGATACATGGTGAGTAAAATGCAAGACTCTTGCAAATCATCCAAGACAGAAAATGGTCACTGCCTTGGAGAGGCTATTTTAAGAAAGTGCATTAAGTGGACATGATAAATGCTGGCTCCATATTCCAGAAACACAATGCCTTCCATCCTGGTGGCTGGCATCCCCAGGCCTCTGTCTTCCATCACACCTACCTCTGGGTAAACACCTCATCATCCTTGAAGCACAGGAATCTGCCAGTGGAAAGAACTCGCAAACACCTTCCAGGGCAACTGAAGAGCACATATTTTATCCTAATGTAGTCAGAGGCTTCGGTGTCTTGGCCAGGGCCAAGGTCCCCAAATGACACCCAGGCTTGTCTGTTTCTTGCCAAGCAGCTCAACAAACTATCTCTGGAAGCCGGTCAGCCCCACCTCTTCCCCAGTCACATGGAAACAGAGAGGCAAACTGAGAGGTCACAAGAAGCTGGACCTGCTCTTTCGCACCTTTGGTTGTGGCTCCTTAGAGGTCAGGGCAGGAAGTGGTAAACAAAGGGTCAACACATTTGAGTGATAACCTGGAAACTGTGGGTTTTGCCAAGGCATTAGAGCAAAAGGTTAAGAGGAAACTACCCACCCCCTCCTAAGTGCGCACACCTCAGAGACTAAACCTGGTGGCCTGCCCAGGCCAACTGCAGATCTTCTACCAGAGAAGACCACTCAAAATGCCACAGGTTTCTACATGATTTGCTATTCCTTGTGTAAAAGCAAAGTGAGTAAGAAAAAGTTGTAAGTACAATCACATTATTTATCACACCTATTTGCTGGTGTGCTGACTCTAGACTCTGGAAAATATAAGAAAGGAAGAAAGGTGACTGCAGCTGAAGGGACGGCCTGGGCCTTTCTCTGTGGGCCTGTGGTTCTCCACTGGAGGGAATTTCCCCCCAAGGGAACAGCTGGCAATGCCTGGGGCCATTTTCAATTGTCATCGTTGGCGAAAGCAGGAAGAGCTACTACTTGGCATCTAGTGGGTAGAGGCCAGGGATGCTGCAAAACATCCTACAATGTGCAGGACATCCCCACCACCCTGAAACAAAGGGTGATCTGATCCCACAGATCCTCAGTGCTGAGGTTGAGAGTCACTGTTATATGTAGACTGTGTGATACGGTTTTAATTATTTTCACCATGTGAACCCATTACTTTCTATTTCTAAACCAAAACGTATCATATACACAGAAGCAAAGAGTTCACAGTTACTTTTAACACAGAGAGATCATTAAACAATTTAAAGAAAGATAATAAAATGAACAACACTCTCATCCAGTCTGATATTATTTTTACTTCTTAAAACACACACACACACACAGAGTCCATCAACACCCCAGAGAAAGCCCGGGGAATAGAGAGTGAAAAGAATGCCATGGGCAACACAGAACACCAGGGTGCTGGGGCTAGAGGAATCTTAGGGAACACACAGTCCCAGAATAGCAAGGAGATGCCATTTCTTGTCCAACTCTAGCTCCCAGACAGTGGTCACCTGGAGGGCCACCCGAACATACCTCGGTGGGAAAGAAACCATGAGTGACGCTGGACGTCGGCCCTGGGCACAGCGTGGGGTGTAGGAGGAAGTCAGTGCCCAGTGTTCGAAATCCCTGCAATCTAACCCTTCATTTTTCGTATGAGAAAGTCCACAACTGTGGAAGTGAAATGACCTTCAGCTTCGGGTTGCACTGCAAGCTCGCTGCAGAATGCAACTGTCCTCACTCTCAGAAGAACATTCCAGCCCTCTAAGCCAGGGACTGGACCAAGCTCCGCATCTGGCCCACACCTGTTTACAGAGGGCCTGTTGAGCTCAGAATAGATTTTACATTTTGTTTGTTTCAAGATGGGTCTCCACTCTGTCCCCCAGGCTGGACTGCAGTGGTGTCATCATATTTTACTACAGCCTTGACCTCCTAAGCTCAGATGACCCTCCCACCTGAGCCTCCTGAGTAGTTACACCACCGTGATTGGCTGGATTTTACATTGTTAAATAGTTGAAAAAAAATCAGGACACCTAATATACAAGACATGTGCAAATTATAAAAATTCAAATTTGAATTTCAGTGTCTATAAATACATTTTTATGAGTGCACAGACATGCCTATGCATTATAGGTCTTACGTCTACAGCTGCTTCTGCATGCCCCTAGCAAAGACAGGTATTTGCAACAGAAACCATATGGCCCAGAGTACCTAAAATATTTACTAGCTGACTTTTCTTTTTTTTTGAGGAAAAGTCTTACTATGTGACACTCTGTGCCGTGGTGTCACAGCTCACAGCAACCTCCAGCTCTTGGGCTTAAGCGATTCTCTTGCCTCAGCCTCCCAAGTAGCTGGGACTATAGGCACCTGCCACAACACCTGGCTATTTTGTTGCTGTTGTAGTTGTCATTGTTGTTTTGCAGGCCCAGGCTGGGTTGGAACCTGCCAGCCCCAGTGTATGTACCTGGCACCCTAGCTGCTGAGCTACATGTGCTGAGCCTACTAGTTGACCCTTTACAGAAAAAGTTTGCTTACTCCTACTTTTTGCAAGAGTCTCTCAAACTTGATTGTGCATGTGAACCACCTAGAGAGACCTTGCTAAAATTCACATCCTGTTTCAGTGGATCTGGGGTGAGGACTGAGTGTCTGCATTTCTAACCACCACCAGGTGATGCCAATGCTGCTGGTTCTTGGCCCACACCTGGAGGTGTGAGGATTGACTCTAAGGGGTCTCAAAGTATGGACCCAAAGCAACAGCACCAGCAGCCCCTGGGCCCCACGTGGACTACTAAATCTGAAATTCTCGGTGGGCCCCCCCCACCAAGATGTGTTTTAACAAGCTCTCCGGGTGTTGGTAATGCCAGCTCAAAATTGAGCAGTCTCTGTCACGCAGGTCCAGACTCAAGAGATTTAAGGTGAATCCCCCAAAAACCCAGCAATGAATACATTTCCATAACTGGTGAAAAGGCTGAAGTTTCCCTAAACCTTAGGCTGGTCCTGGTGGTGACTTATGCCTGTAATCCCAGAAATTTGGGAAGCCAAAGCAGGAAGACTACCTGAGGCCAGGAGTTTGAGATTTGCCTGGGCAACAGTTTCTACGAGTCTAAGTTTTGAGACTCAGTCTCTACCAAAAAGTAAAGACATAAAAATTATCTAGGCATGTTGATGTACGCCTGTAGTTCAGCTACTCTGGAGGCTGAGGCAGGAGGATCTCTTGAGCCCAGGAATTTGAAGTTGCAATGACTTAAGATTGTTTGATCACACCACTGCAAACCAGCCAAAAAAGATGAAAAAAGGAAAGCTTTGTATTTATCAAAATCTTTACTTCATAGAAACTTCCTGTAAGAGCATATATTTGCTAACCTAACTAAGAAAGAATTGTCATTAATAGCACAACATTACAAAAAGAGTGACAGTTCATAATACAAAGACAGAAAGAAAAAACAAGCAAAATGGGCATGATCTAAAGTCATCCTTAATCACCATCGGAAATTGCTTAAAAGCGAATTTCCATAATCCATTACTATATGGCCAGCTGGTTTAGGGCCAGCATTGTAAAATGACAATGTGCACTATTGTCTTTAAACTTTTCAAAGCTGGCTAGGCAGGTATAGGCACATTAAAGTACCCCAAGACGTGAGTATCAGGACATCCAGCAGCAGGAACTGTGATAGAAGCGGAGAGGGACCAACCTATATGGTAAGCAATGGGAGATAGGTAAGCAAGTTCACCAAGGCACACCCGAGTCCAGGACAAGCACGCTTCATTAAAATAAATGGAACAGCTCTGATTGCAAGAACTAAGAGGAGATACATTAAATAGCACAAAAAAAGATACAGGACACCATGTATGGTGTGATTCCATGTAAATACACAGAGAATATTTTTTAAATACCTATGTGCTCACATTTGCTTTTTGAAAAGATATACAAAACTGTCACTTTGGAGAAGAGTGGAGGACAATATACCTTTCATTTTGTATCATCCCATATGATTTGAACTTTTTTTTACACCGAGTGATAAATATTTGTTGAGCACATACAAACATTGTTTGAGGCATGGAGGAAATAGCAGTCAAGAGAAAAAAAACTTCCTACCCTCCTAGAGCATCCTAGTGGGGGAGACAGACAATAAACAAAACACACAAATTTTAGAGCGTGTTTGGCAGTGCCACTCAACACGTGGTCCTCAGGTCACTCACAAGCCACACTTTGTGACCAGATGGTAACAAAATAAGAAAACAAGACTATGGCACAAAGCATGCTGTTTGGTTCAGCTAGTATTTTATTCTTATAAAAACCTCTCAGTGAGGCCTGGCACAGTGGCTCACGCCTGAAATCCTAGCACTCTGAAAGGCCGAGGCAGGTGGATTGCCTGAGCTTGGGAGTTCGAGACCAGTCTGAGCTACAGCGAGACCCCTGTTTCTAAAAGAAATAGCTGGATGTTGCAGTGGGTGCCTGAAGTCCCAGCTACTCAGGAGACTGAGGCAAGAGGATCACTTGAGCCCAGGAGTTTGAGGTTGCTGTGAGCTATGATAATGACACTCTACCAGGGTGACAGAGTGAGACTCTGTCTCAAAAAAAAAAAAAAAATTCTCAATGAAAGAATTGGAGAGAAGTGGTTCCATCCTGGCACATACTCTTTATCTCACAGTGAACAGGTAACAAACAGTTCCCAAACTAGCTGGCTAGAAGATGTTAAGTGTTGACAATAGAATGAAGAGTTTTATAAAAAGTGGTCAGAGAGTTCTCACTGAAATAGTGACCTGTTAAAAATACAGTAGAACCGGCTCAGTGCTCACCCATTGCACAATGGTTATGGCGCCAGCCACATATGCTGAGGGTGGCAGGTTCAAACTCAGTCCAGGCCAGCTAACAACATTGTTGTGTTGTTTACAACAATGACAACTGCAACAAAAAATAACCAGGCATTGTAGCGGGCACCAATAGTCCCAGCTACTTGGGAGGCTGAGGCAAGAGAATCACTTAAGCCCAAGACTTTGAGGTTGCTGTGAGCTGTGACACCAAGGCACTCTACCAAGGACAACATAGTGAGACTCTGTCTCAAAAAAAAAAAAAAAAACCCACAGTAGAACCTTCATTCTTGACCATCTCTTTAAGTTGACCTAATTTTCATTGACTGGACATGCACCACATGTACGTATCAGAACAGTAGGCCTAGTTCCTGTACCTAGTTTGTTGTAGTCCCTTGGGTGGTCAACTAACAGAAGTTTACTGTATTTAAAAACGAAAACAAAACAAAACATAAAACAACATGGGCCAGGAAAAATTTGACTTTACTTACCAGGAAAGGCGTGCAGACCCAGGTGAAGGTCCCCACAGCTGCCAGGTAAGCTGATTTCTTCAATACCTTCAGCTCCTCCTGCCTGATGGCCAGCACCTTGTCCTTGAAGGCCAGCTCCCAGGCATAAAGCTTGAGTACTTTGATCCCATTAAGCATCTCGTTCATCAGCTTGATCCGATTGTCTTTGCTCTTCATGTGGGCCACCTTCCAAGATAGGGGCAATCAGCACTGCATCTGGGGGCTGGCTCTGACATCAGACTGTCACTCCACACCAACTATTACAAATGACCCTATGTCCTCTTGGCCCTGAGATCATGTCAAAGGGCTCCTCCACCAAAGGGGGAACTACTTCAAATCATGTTAGATTAGACGTCAGAGAAACCTACTTGATTTAGAATGGAGGAAAAGAGACAAAAACCCTTCTGGTGTCCAGACAACAAGGGACCTGGGCCCTATTCTGCTGACCCAGGTACAGGAAAAAATGGTGTTTTTCTTCTCTGATTTCTTATTTTCTTGCTTGCCAGCCAGTACATGGTTGTTAAAACAGTGAAATGTTTCTGTACCAGCTGGCACTGATTCCAACCAGTGGGTGCTCATGCTGGACACTTATTAAATATTTTTAATACCACCCAGCCTTTCCATATACCAGGCACTTTTCTAAGCATTTTACGTGAATTTAGCCATTTAATGCTCACAGGGACCTTATCATTTAGTGTTGGGGTCATCCCTAGGTCACACACTGAGGAGACTTTAAGCCAAATGACCTGAAGGGCAGCAATGGGAACTGTGCCAAGGCAGACAGCTCAAGGATGCCTATACACCTAGGGCATGAAAGGTGACTGAGCCCCAATCACCCCCACTCTATGGGGCCTCTCATTCCAACAGGCAGTGTCCTGGAACTCATCTGCCTATGCCACCATCAGTGAGGCCAAGCGCTCCCATTTGCAATTCCACAGCACATCATTAAGTGTCCATCACCAGGGGAGCAGACGAAGTGGTCCATCTCTGTTATAGTCCATTAAGCACCCGTTCAAGAGATGAATTCAGGATATTTGGCACAGCGTGAAAAGACACCTGAGACCTGGTGTCAAATGGTATGATCATGCTGCCAGGCAGGACCGTTAGGGTAAAAACAGATATGGGAATAACATCACAAAAATGCACAGATACACACCAAACCAAACTATTTAATCAGATCTGTATATGAACACATAGAAAGTTCTAGAAGGATTCTCTTCAGTGCATTCACAGTGGTTGAGAGGGGAGGGAGGAGGACATCCTCTTTTAATTGATATACTTTTGTATTTATTTAAACTTTTTAATAATAAGAAAGCATTTGCTCCATTACTTGCGGATTTCAACTTTGTTAAAATATGAAATATCTCTAAAAAGAAAGAGTTGAATGTTGAGAGGTGAGAGCTTAATAGGGGGTATCGAGTGGAATAGAGGGTAATTTTTGACTCACATCTTGAAAGCTAAGTCACATACACACCTAATGTGTGTTCACATTAGGGTTCACAGACATGGTGACTTCAGCCACCAGGACACTAGGTCTAACTACCTCAGGAGCCCTCAATCTGGGCTGCCCACCATGACCATCTAGGAAGCTTTAAAATGTTGATGCCCCTTGGCTCGGCGCCTGTAGCGCAGTCATTACAGCGCCAGCCACATACACTGAGGCTGGCGGGGTCGAACCCGGCTCGGGGCCAGCTAAAAAACAACAGTAACAACTGCAACAGGCTCAGCACCCATAGCACAGTGGCTATGGAGCCAGCCACATACACTGAGGGTGGTGGGTTCGAACCCAGCCTGGGCCAGCTAAACAGCTGCAACAAAAAAATAGCCGGGCATTGTGGCAGGTGCCTATAGTCCCAGCCACTTGGGCGGCTGAGGCAAGAGAATTGCTTAAGCCCAAGACTTTGAGTTTGCTGTGAGCTATGACACCATAGCACTCTACCAAGGGCGACATAGTGAGACTCTGTCTCAAAAAAAAAACTTCAACAAAAAATAGCCAGACATCGTGGCAGGTGCCTGTAATCCCAGCTACTTGGGAGGCTGAGGCAAGAGAATCACTTAAGTCCAAGCGTTTGAAGTTGCTGTCAACTGTGATGCTATGGCATTCTATCCAGGGCAACACAAAGAGACTGTCTCAAAAAAAATGCTGATGCCCAGATTCCAACCACATCAGTGGAACCTGGGCACCAGCATTTGTCAAGTTCCCCAGGTAATTCCAACAGGCAAGCAAGGCTGAGGACCCTAGAAGGAACTTGACTAAACCCCATGTGGAAAAGCCAGCTTGGAGCCCTGCAGACACAGACACCTTACCTGGTAAGTCTTGGTCTTCATTGCCATGACAGCATTGAGGGGCACCATAAGGATCATCACAGCCACCCCAGCAAAGATGGGGTAGCCCAGGTTCTGAGGAGGGAAAGGAGACTCTAAATAACTCAGCAGACAGGAGAGGACAAGGGCCTTAACAGCTTACACAGGCTGATCCACCTAACTTGGACTCTGCCCAGACAATTCTGGGCAAGATGTGTTACTTTTACCCAATGACTGGATATAAAGAATTTGCAAATTTATTTCTGAGCATCTCTTGGGTGCCTCCTAAGCCTTCTAAGAACACACAGGGCCAAAATCCCTTATCCAAAGCCCTTAGGGATGGATGAATTCTCTAAGAGTCTTAGAAAGGTAAAAAGGCAATGAGTAGGCCGGGCACAATGGCTCATACCTGTAATCCCAGCATTCTGGGAGGCCAAGGTAGACAGACTGCCTGAGTTCATGAGTTCGAAACCAGCCTGAGCAAGAGCAAGACCTCCTCTCTAAAAATTGCCAGGTAAAGGTTTAAAAGTTGTTGGTGAAGGTGCAGGGCTAGTATGCTTCCTGGCATGTGGACATGAGGTGGCACCTTGGTACCACCTTTTGGAGGCACTTTGGGAATGTGCTGGGTGCACATTTAAATTTGCCTCAAGGAAAGAAGCAGATAAATGTTTAGATTATTTTATACCAGATTTACTTTTTTTCCAGCATTGTTTTAACAAAGAAAAACTGAAAAGCAAATAACCTCTGAATCCATGTCCATGAGTAGAAGGTTAGATAAAAACCTCAGGTCACATCCCTGCAGTGGAATTGTGTGCAGTCTGTTATGTGATGCTATAAATTGTTTTATTAGTAAAATTATCTTATATTGTTAGAGAAAAGAGAAGATTATTAAAGAAAAACATATTGCCCCCCCCCAAATAATAATAATAATAACAATAAATAGCCAGGTATTGTGGCGAGCGCATATAGTCCCAGCTACTCGGGAGGCTCAGGCAAGAGAATAACTAGAGCCCAAGAGTTTGAGGTTGCCTTCAGCTATGATGCCACAGCACCCTACCCATGGTGACAAAGTGAGACTCAGTCTCAAAAAAAAAAAAAAAGGTAACAAGTAGAAAATAGTGAACACAGTCACCTGTTTATCCTGAAAGTTGCCCTCAAGTTCTAGCATCCAGAAACTTAGATTTCAGGAGGGTTTCCACCATGAAAAGAACTAATAAGAGTGGTTCTCAATACGTCTGAACTGTTTGGACATTCCAGGCAAAGGATGCTTACACAGCCAGTCCCCAGTAAAAACTCTGGGCACTAAGTCTTGCCAGTTTGGCAACATTTCACAAGTATAATTATAACTAGTTGCTTGGGTAATTAGGTGCACCTTGTGTGACCTTACTGGGCGAGGACTCCTGGAAGCGTATACACGGCTTCCCCTGGACATGGTCCCATGTGCCTTTATTCTTTACTAATTCTGCTGCATTAAATTATAGCCATGGATATGATTATATGCTGAGTCCTGTGGGTCTTCCCAGTGAATCCTCAGAGCTGGTATGGGCTTGGGTACCCTTGAGAAACACATTTATGTCGTATAAATTCTTACAACCTCAGCAGGGCACAGCACAGCACTCTAGAGTCAAATGCAATGATTTTTTGGCAGCCAAACAGGAATATTCTCACTGAGAGGGATAATCAAGATTAGAAAGACCTTATCAGTTCAGGTGAAATTTTACCACCAAATGAGTTAAGGAAAACTTTCAGTTTTCAGAGCCTTTGGATTTGGGGATTTGTAGATAAGAGGTTTAGACTTGTCCTATTACCCCATCTGCAGATAAGGAAACTCTGTTTAAGAAAGGTTAAGTGGTCAGTGGCCAAGACAAGATATACATCTATACCTTTTGACTTCTTTCTAAATTACACAAATAAAAAGACACCTTGAGAAGTTGGCTCACTATAGGTTTCTTTAGCTGAAACTTATTTCCTCCTCAGCATGGAACTATAAAATAATGTGATTTTCTCCATTAGACACTCAGGAAAACGAGAATATTAACCTCTTCAAAGAAGTCACCCTCACCGAGGGGAGTGGGGTCTTGGTGTATGCCACACCTTTTGGGGGCAAAACACGATTGTAAGAGGGACTTTACCTAACAAATGCAATCAGTGTAACCTGGTTTCTTGTAGCCTCAATGAATCCCCAACAATAAAAAAAAAAAAAGAAGTCACCCTCACGGACTCTGCTCCTAGTTCTAGAAAAACGTTACTACTGTTTCAAATGGTTTTGTGACCTACCTCTGCCCAGTGAAGACTAACCTAGCTTTGAGGATGAAGATGATTCCTACTAACAACCAACTCTAGTGGCAAATGATAGTAGGTAAAAGATAATGAGCACATTTATATATCAGGTACTGTTTTATTGTTTTGTTTTGTTTGGAGGCATGGTTTAGAAATAGTGTCCTACTCTGCCATGCAGGCAGGAATGTAGTGGCATGATCACACCTCACTGCAGCCTCCAACTCCTGGCCTTAAGCAATCCTCCTGCATCAGCCTCCCAAGCAGCTAGGACTACAGGCACAATGCCACCATGCCCAGCTAACTTTTTTATTTTTTTTAAATTTTTTGTAGAGTTGCTATGATGCCTTGCTATGTTGCCTAGGCTGATCTCAAATTCCTGGGCTCAAGCTATCTTTCCACCTCAGCCTCCTACATAACTCAGGCTTCAGCTGCCACCCCAGCTCCAGGTACTAAGTTATGAACATTATCTGTATTAATTTCACAGTCCCACTATATCTATGATGATAGGTACCACTATTATCATCAACTTAAAGATGAGGAAATTGAGGTTTAATGCCATTAAGTAACTTATGCAAGGTCACAAAGCTAGAAATGGAAGAAGCAGGATTTGAAGCCAGGCACTCTGATTCCAGTGCCTACATCCACTCTCCCATACTGTATTTTCATGGCCAAATAGAGAAATCCCATTTTGAGTCTTAAGGAGTGGTTCCCAAACAGGGACAAACTTGCCCCCTAAAAGACATTTGATAATATCTGGGGACATTTTTGGTTGTCACGACTGCAGGGTATCCTGCATCTGGCATCTAGTGAGTAGAGCCCAGGGTGCTGCTATACATCCTACAATATACTAGACTGCACCCATAACAAAGAATTATCTGACCCCAAATGTCAAAAAATCATAGGCAGAGCAACCCATATGTAAAACAAGGTGTGATATTAAGCCTTTTCCTTAATGGTTCGTAAACCAATCCTAAAGGCAAGTCTACATACATGAAAGAAGTGTTCCAAAAATATTTTTGCCTATGGAAAGCGGAGACCCACAGAGATCCGGCATTCACTTAGATATTTAAATTCTGGTATTTTTTTCTTCTAAGTGTCATTATTTGAAACACTTTATTTACCTTCTATTCTTGTATACAAAAAAAAGTAAACTACAAGAAAATCCACAAGTAATTTTTTTTTTCTCTTTTGATAACACTAGGTAATTTGATGTGTACCTATTATGCACTGGGCCCTGCTGGGGTTGCAACCACAGAAGATACAAAAATAAGTCTAATACTAAATGTCCATCAGCAAGCAACATACCACCTTTACTGTCAAGGAGGTGGCAGTGTGCTAAGCATGTGAAAAACTGTCTCTGGAAGTAAAGTCAGGTGAGTGATATTAAACTTACTGGGATTCAAATAGGGAGAAAGCCCACCTGATTGAGATGGGGAGGAAATCAAAGGAAGTGGCATTTATTATAGCCATGAAGGATGGACAGGATTTTCATCCGTCAGGAAAAAGGAAGGGAGGAAAGGCATGTGCAAAGACCCAGAGGTGGGAAAGCAAAAGGCATATGTTACGCTGGGAGCCTCGTTGCTAATCCTTTTATTTTGGGAACAGTCCCTCCCCACATGGAAGAACTGTCAATCACATCTCTTTTGCAATGAGAGAGGACATATGACCAAGGCTGGCCAATCAGAGAACTCTGCCTCCTAGGACACAGTGATTGGTGTCGAGATGTGAACAGGACTGTGCCAGGCAAATCAGAGCTCCTTGAGACTCTGATGAGGTTTTCACTTTTTTCTGCCACTATCTATAAAAATGACATAAGCCCAAAACTATGGATGCCATTTGGGTAAATCTCGCCAAGAATGAAACCAACTCAGAGAAAACCAGAGCCAAGAAAGGATAATGAGACTCCTGAATCCACCCATCCCCGGAGCTAATCCCCAGATTTTTCTGTTATGTGTAGTCCCAAAGTTCCCTTTATTTGCTTAGGCTATTTTGAGATAGGTTTCTATCCCTTGCAACCTAGGGACTCTTAACCAACATAATCAGGGACTAGTGAATAGACAAGTTGGTTAGCATCTGGGGGGGTGGCAAAGGGGGAATAGGATGTGTCAGTCACAGAATTGTTAATTAGACAGTCAAGATACAAAGGGAACACAAATCTGACAACTCACAAAGTATCTAGGACTTAGTCAATGGGCCAGAAAATAAAATGTGAATGATGACGAGAAAGGCCAGTGAGCCACAGACACTCTTGTTGACACACACTCCCTCTTCACCCCTCTGCCCACACGTGGACGTCCCTTCCCACACACAAAGGTGACAATGGCAAATACGCACCAGCCACAGGAGGTAGAGAGCAAGGATGACTTGCAGGGGGGCTGACCAGATCATGTTAATGTACGTGGCCAAGTCCATGAACCTCTGGGCGTCCACAGACATGAGGTTGACTATCTCTCCGACTGTAGAGGATTTTCTGGCTGCGTTGCTGATGACCAAGGCCTGTGGGCCAAAGGACAGGGAAAGAGGGTGAGTGTGGTAAATGAAGAGCCCTGTGTTCTCCCTCCAGGCCCATGGAGAGGAAACAGACTCTCCCAGCCCATCTGTGCCTTCACAAAGCCCACATGCCTATAGACCACACTTACTGCTTCCCTACCTTGAGCCCCTCAATTTGGAAGGGACCTTGGGTGTCCTCAAAACAAGAGCTTGGCACACTCTAATGTGCACACACACCATGGGAGTGTGTTACAGTGCAGTTACTACTGATCCTACAGGTCTGGAATGGGAACTGGATGCTGCACTTCTAATAAGCTCCCACGTCATGCCAGTACTGCTGACCCCAAATCCCATGGAAGGACCAATTTTAATTTCAGCATTCCCGACATTTGAGACTAGATAATTCTTTGCATGGTTGTCCTGTGCACTGTAGGATGCCTAGCAGCATCCCTAGCCTCTGCACACCAGATGCCCGCCCCCCACATGTGACAACCAAAAACATCTCCAGACACTGCCAAATTTCCCCTGTGGGGGACGGGCGCAAATCCCCCTGGCTGAGAACCACTAGTCTAGGCTACTGGTTCTCAAACACAGCTTCACGCTATCACCTGGCTATCCACTTAACTGGTATGGGTGAATTCTGGGCATCAGGAGTTTCTTAAGCCCCCTGGGTGAGTCTAACTCACAGACAGGGCAGAGAACCAGTGGTCTTGCCCATTTTTCCTGATCATCCATAAGCCTGTCTCTTTGTAACTCATGGACCAAGCAGTGTCCTTTCCCCAAAGGCAATAAAAACAAAGGGATCGAGAAGGTCATTTTGTTCTTTAAAGGTGTATATACACAAACGACTGGTGCTGTCCTATCATTCAGAAAATGTACCATCCTCAGTTCAAATTGGGAGAACCAGCGCAGTGTACAGATATTCCACACACTGACCCATGAAGTCAGTTGTGCTATGGTACGGGATGCCTGATGGTCACCATCCTTGCCCCGTGCGGTCACTGAGGCCACCTTCATCCTGCTGCTCCAGAAGCTGGACTGGAGACCCACACACCGATCCTGCAGTTATTCTGCCAAGTCCCTTTGGGTTCTGAGGCTACAGGTGGGGACATCGAAACCAGCCTGTGTGGCGAGGACGCGGCCTCCCCTACCTTCCGGTAGACGGCGCCAATGACAGCCGTCTTGATCCTCATGCCACTGACAAAGCAGATGTGGAAGTACTGGTGCAGCACCAGGGTCTGCAGGCAGGCGCTGACAAATAGCAGCACCGTGTAGAAGTAGCCCTGCCAGTCCGGGGCCTTCTCGTCTTTCACAAAGTTGATGAGCAACCTGCCAGGGAGCAAGAGACGGCCAGACTGTGACACACAGCGGGAGATGAGGAAGAGGTTAGAACCACTACTCTCTCAGGTGATGGCATTTCAGTTTCACAGATGGAAAAACAAACCCACAGCAATCCCACTGTGTGGGTGGTCCATGCTGCTCGTGATAGGGTCCTCTGCCTTGGTCATCCTAGCAATAAGGATGCCTTGGTATGTCATCTCATCACTAACATGTCACCCAAAGGTGACCCAATTGGGAATACAGGGGATGGAGGGCAAGAAGATGAATGTATGGCCCCAGAGAGACAGAAAGGCAGAGAGGCAATCTCCTCTCTGACTTCCTGTTTCCTAGCAGTAGTTTTTTATGAGATCTGCCAGCACCTCTTTGCTCTCTGTTTCCCAAAACAATCCCATATCCTCCCCAGTTTGAATCCACAGGAGTCTAGTGGGTTTCAGCTACTTGAAATCAAAGTGGCCTTAATGACGATGGTAATTAAGCAAAGCATAAAACAAAGCAGGTCACAAAGGAGGCACTTGGCTGTGAGCCTATGGGAGCACACCACAGGACCCTGAGGTGTGAGTCACACAAGTGAAAGGTCAAATCAAGGACACAATGGGGGCCCACAGGGAGGGGAGAGGTCTTACTTTAAGAGCTCTGGGCCAGCAAACATCATCAGGTCGTGGATAGCCTTAAATAAGAAGCTCATGAGGAAGTAGGGCCCAAAGGTCTTGTATAACACCTTAAACAGAGAAGGGTCCCGCTCCTTGTGGGGGGACTTGACAATCAAAGCCTCCGCCTCCTCGTTCACGTCCAGCTTGGAGCTCTCTTTCGGCTTGGCAGGATCTTTAGAGGAATACACGATCCTCACCGGCTGCCTGGAACACAAGGAGGTGAAACAGTTGTGGGCCCACCAGAGACGAAGCCCACCACCTGAAGGAGAGGCCAGGGGACGTCACCCTTCAGGGAAGGCAGAGATAAAGTCAACAAACCACTGCAGAGATGCTTAACACAGTGGTTATGAACACAGAGACAGAAGACACAGGTTCAAATCCAGGCTGGGCCACTAGCCAGGTCTGTGATTTTAGGCAAATTCCTTAACCTGTCCAGGACTTAGTTTTCTCATCTATAGAATAAGGATAAAAGTGGGAACTATTTCATAGGGCTGTTGTAAAAACTGAGTTGATAATGTGTGAAAGGTTTAGAAAAGTGCCAGCCCCCAAATGATCTACAGAGATAATGCAATCTCTATCAGAATCCCCAGTGGCTTCTTTGTAGAAACTGAAGAGTGAATTCTAAAACTCCCATGGAGGTGGCACCCATAGTTCAGTGAGTAGGACGCCGGCCATATATACCCAGGAGGCTGGGACCCAGGCTGGTGGGTTCAAACCCGGCCCAAGCCAGCTAAACAGCAATGACAACCACAACAAAAAAATAGTCAGGCGTTGTGGCAGGTGCCTGTAGTCCCACCTACTTGGGAGGCTGAGGCAAGAGAATCACTTAAGCCCAAGAGTGGGAGGTTGCTGTGAGCTGTGATGCCAGTGCACTCTACCAAGGGTGACACAGTGAGACTCTATCTCAATAAATAAATAAATAAATAAATAAATAAATAAATCTCCCATGGAAACTCAAGGGACCTAGAATAGCCAAAACAATTGAAAAACAAAAAAAGTTGGAAGACTCACACTTCCTGATTCCAGAACTTACTACAAAGCAACAGTAATCAAGATGGCTAGAAAGACAGACATATATAAATAGATCAAGGTTAAAAAAAAAAAGCCCATAAATAAACCTAATTGATTTTTGAAAAGGGTGTTATAACCGTTCAATGCGGTTAGGACGGTCTTTTCAAATAGCTGAAAATGTTAACAAATGGAAAAATCTACCATGCTCATGGCTGGGAAGAATCAACATTGTTAAAATGTCTATATTACCCAAAGCAATATATAATTTTAATGCAATTCCTATCAAAGCTCCATTGTCATATTTTAAAGATCTC